>CAUOQF010000255.1:0-21890 GCA_963457715.1 Argyresthia albistria | reverse complement strand
CGGAAAGACGCTCTTCTAACCTTGGTTGAAATTTCCCAGCGGAGTTCTTTCCCCGAAGAGATAGCCTCGTTAAGACGTGGTCAGTTGATCCGTACCTCCCTAAGAAGTCTTAACCCCTTTATTGACGAGAAAGGCCTTATTAGAGTGGGAGGACGCCTACGAAATTCCGATCTTCCCTTTGAAGCTAGACACCCTCTCCTTCTACCCAGAAACGGTAACTTCGTAAAGCTTCTCATTTCCCATTATCATATTGTAAACTGTCATGTAGGTGCTAATGCTCTACAAGCCATCCTAAGCCGACATTTCTGGATACTTTGTGCACGTAGAGCCATACAATATGTCATCTTCAGATGTTCCCCTTGCTATCGCCTTAAAGCGGCAACTTCCCAACCCCCTATGGGCGATCTGCCCAGAGATAGAGTCACCGCGGTACGACCCTTTGATGGCGTAGGTTCTGATTTTTGCGGTCCTTTTTATACTAAAGTGCAGGCCTATCGCAATAAGAAAATAGTGAAATCCTACCTGTGTGTCTTTGTATGTTTGTCTACGAAGGCAGTTCATTTTGAATGTGTTACTGACCTTACCACTGAGAATTTTATAGCCTGTTTTTCCCGTTTTGTGAGTCGGCGAGGAGTCCCGAGTCTAATCCGAACCGATAACGGCAGAAACTATGTGGGTGCGAATAATTACCTCAAGGAGTTGTACAGTTTTGTAGAGCAACACAAGAACATTATTGGTTCCGAGTTATCGAAACAAAATATTGAATGGGTATTTGATCCTCCAGTTTGTCCTCATTGGGGTGGTATTTTCGAAGCCGCAGTCAAGTCCGCCAAGACCCATCTCAAACGTGTAGTCGGTGAAACTCCCCTTACATTTGAAGAGTTGACGACTGTCTTTACAAAGATAGAGGCAGTACTCAATTCCCGCCCCCTTTGCCCCGTGTCGTCGCGAGACCCTAATAATCTTGAGATTTTAACCCCTGGTCATTTCCTTATTGGCCAGCCTTTAAATGCGTTGCCTGAATATCCCTTCACTGAGGTAAAAATTAACAGGCTGTCGAGATACCAGCTTTTACAACAAATAACTCAACATTTTTGGACCCGTTGGAGCTCTGAGTATCTTTCTACCCTCCAAGCCAGACACAAGTGGACGAACCCAATGAACCCACCAGTAGTTGATGAGTTGGTCCTCATAAAGGATGACAACCTACCCCCACTGCAATGGCGTCGCGGTAGAGTTCTGAAGCTATACCCTGGCCAGGATGGTGTAGTGCGTGTAGTTGATGTTCGCACCTCCACTGGCACCCTCAAGCGGTCCCTTAACAAGTTGGTACGCCTCCCTATAGATTAGTTTTATTTATGTAGAGCCAAGCTCCTTTAAAATTAGAATAAGAGTTTTGATGTAGAGATTCTATGTAGAGTTTTGAGTTATTTCCTTTTAGACATAAGTTTTTGTAGAGCTTATTTTCCTTGCCTTTTTTAACGTAAACATTTAACATGTTTAGGGCGGGGCCTGTGTTTAAACGTTTAGTTCTATGCCTTTCGTTCGGATGCACCTACCTACATACAATATAATTTTACCACCACCCGCAAATATCTTGGAGTTGACTGAGTACTGACGTGTTACGCTCCTGCCCATAAATGCACGTGAATTAAGTGATTTTGTGCCTGAACTGATCCAGAAATCCCGAGTTCCGTGTGTTTCCCTAATACCTCGTGCCCTGAACTGGAGAAAGCCCAAGAAGACGGATTGCAGGTGACACAAATTGACTTTGACCTAGTTTTCTCCCAAACATCTTGAGAAAAATAAATTATTCTTATTCTATAACATCCCTCTCGGGCGTCAGGGGTTAATAAAAATACACTGGCACATTGTTGAACATGTTTATTTGAATTTATGCACATTCTTCACGTGGGTCTTCATGGCTGTCACCTGCGCGAAGCTCGCCGAACAATGCGGACACTGAAACGGACGCTCGCCTGTCAAATAATGTGCACTATTATAGCGTTTTCGCATATAGGCGATAGTGTCTAAACATATAGGCGATGGTGTCTAAACATATAGGCGATAGTGTCTAAACATATAGGCGACAGTGTCTAAACATATAGGCGACAGTGTCTAAACATATAGGCGATAGTGTCTAAACACACTATGCCGAAGTTACGCGACCGAAGTTCGGCATGATTACGCCTGAAATGCTATTTGAATTACTGGCGACACAATGCCGAAATTACGTCGCGTTATAGCGTACAGTGTAACTTCGGTCGGGCGTAAGTTCAGCGGCAACTAAGTAAGGTAACTACTAGGTAAGTTCGGCACTTATGGTGTATCATATCATCCGAATACGTCGGAACGTAAAATCAGCCGCGGAACTTCGGTCGCGTAACTTCGGCATACTGTGTTTAGACACTTAAATCTATCATCGGCAGAATGGATCCGTCGAGATCGATCGATATCGTCAGTCAGTATCTATTACACCAATAGGTCGACGTCAATCGATGCCGTCGATCGATGGCAGTATGGAATATTCAGAGTCGATCGACAGTTTCTATTACACCAATTTATATCACACCAATCGCACGACGGATATCTCGATCGATGGCAGAATGGAATAGTCGGTCGGTAGAATAACACCCTTATCCCGGACCACTTTTAATTAGTGAAAATGCTAGTAGATAGTTTATACAGGATGTAACAGAAAGGTGTAGTCATATTTTAGGGGGTTGTTAGGGACATCATTCTGAGCAACTTTTACTATGAAACCGATTTGTTCAAAGGAACTTTAATTTTCACTTCTCTATATAAATCAGCTGACCGCCCGGACCAAAATGTATGGAGCAATGAAAAATAAAGTTGCTCTGATCAAATTTGTTTCATAGTAAAAGTTGCTCAGAATGGTCTGCCTAACAACCCCCTAAAATATGACTACACCCTTCTTGTAGTATGTGTCTATGGCATGGTTGCCATGGCAACAAATAAAGGCGTTTCAATCTAGAAATTGATGTTTTACTACACTTCTGTTACACCCTGTACACATTAGCTGAACATTTTAACCCTCGCTTTTTAACGGTTTGTGAGATAGAGCCCTCTGACGGACGGACAGACAGACGGACATACGGACGGACGGAAAACGAAGGCTTAGTAATAGGGTTCAGTTTGGCACCCTTAGGGTATGGAACCATACAAATAAAGAAGAAGCTACACTTACCTGTATGTGTCCGTATGTGGTTGTCCAGGATGTTCTTATTCTGAAGTTAAAAAAAAAATGTGTTAATTTCATCACCGTCTTTCGCCTTCCAAGCAAGTATCTAATAAACATTTAAATACAGGGACATACATTGCTTCTGGGGGGCAATAGGCTTGTGGCCTGTCAAGTCAAAATAGATACTTTTTATGAACTGTCAAAACGGAACCTTTGTTCCTGAGTTCTATGAAATAACAACAGAATGACGTCATGGAAAAGTGCAATCAAATGCTGTCTTTTTTTGCACAAAATTGACTTTACAAAATATATCTGCTGGAAATATACAATTCTGAGAATGTCAAGCCATTTTGTACATATTGCTTCAACTTAAGACTTCTTCCTAGATTTATTGGATTACCCTGGCCACAAGCCTATTTTGGCGTTAGCGAGATCATGTCCACGGTCGAAATATTGATTTTCTAGCTGTAAAAGTACTAAAAAGGATGCACAGTACAGACTGCTCACCGTGAACCCGCGCCCGCAGAACTGACAGATCTTGTTCCTCGGCAGCGGTCGGTGCTCGTGCTTCTTCCACGTGTGCCGGTTCAGCGCCGACCGACGCAGGAAATTCTGCGGACACGCCAGAAACTGATGGCACAACTGAACAGGGGCCTTATGCTGCGCTGGGAAACGAATTGCAATTGGATCACGACCGCTTCTTAAACGCCCGAAATGGCGTCATTTGGTATTCCGGTAACACATCGCAAATGGAGAATGGAGATCGCCGCATTCTTTTTAACCGACTTCCCAAAGGAGGAGGTTTACAATTCGTCCGGATGTTTGTTTTTTTATTTTATTTTATTATGTATGTGCCCCGATAGCGCCTAAACGGGTGGACCGATTTGGAAAATTATTTTTTTGTTTGAAAGGGTTTACCTTCCCATTGGTCCCATTGACGCCAGGTCAGGATCTGATGATGGGATCCTGGAGAAATCGAGGGAACTCTTCAAATATTATAGGATCTAGAGCCATGAAACTTTGTACAGGGGTTCCTTAGTAGCGTGGGGTAGCACTGATGTGGGATTTGACAAAATTAATTCCCCAAGGGAGGGGGGATAAGGGGTTACAGTTTGTATTAAACTCAATGTAATCAAATAGGGCTTATGGAAGTAGGTTTTTTCTAAAGTTTACTTTTTGTTTCAATTATAGACATGCAGTTCTTACACAATGTGTATCATGGTCATGTTGACTGCCCTGAGTTGCTCAGCGACCTGCTGCGGCTTAGAACACCAACCACGCGAACTCGACAAACTTCTCTCCTCCATCACCGCACAAACTACGCGGCCAACTCCCTCAGCTGCCGCCTTCCGCGTACATACAACGACCACTTCGCACATCTCGATATTTTCCACATGTCACGGGCTGAGTTCAAGAGGCACCCACTGCTACAGCTCACCAACAGCGATGACGAACACGGTGTATAGGTATAGCTATAATGAGTAAGCAGCTTGGTATATCGCCTTATGATGTCTCTCCTAGCCATAACACTCACACGCACACATAACCTCACACACGACGACAAAACCACACACACTTCCCTCTCCTCCCCTCCCGTCACGACCCGTCCAATATCTTATGTATATCACCCCTACCAATCATGTCTGGCCTATAAAATATAAGTCATTAAATGGCCTTTGTTTAGACTAAGTTATCCTGCCTATGTTCAACTGTTTTTGTGCTGTTGACTTTGTAAATTGTAAATAAATAAATAAATGGATTGCCAGTATTCGCAAGGCGTTTTTGAGGCATTCTCGCTCCATTGAATTTGCTAATGGAACGCTTATTTTGAGTAGCATTGCTCCCCAGGTGTGCCTCTGCCACCACGAATGGGATTAGGCGTGACGCTATGTTATGTTATGGTGGCATAATGGTAAACAATAATCAATTTATTGTTTGATTCCAACCTGGTAAACCGATTGCTTAATGATTCATATTTTACAAGGATAAAGATAAGTTAGATAGATAGATAGGTAATTACCTTATCGCACTGGTCACAATGGAAGTTGTATATGTGTAGATGCACCAGGTTGCGATGGTCCTTCATGTAGGTCTTCTTCGAGAACACCTTGTCACAGTCCGGGCACGGGAATCTGAGGGATACAAAGACCGAAGAAAGGCGTGACGCAATTACGTATTTACGTTGACTTGAGCAAATCAAATCAAATCAAAATTTTTATTGACCATAAAATCATACATATTACTTAGTCAACGTCAATATAATATTAATATTTTTGTATACTACCGCCCGTTCGGAAGTTGTGGGCTTAGGGATGGAGCAAAGAAAGAGAGTCGGAACGCGCCCGCCGGCCGGTCAGCTGTCAAAGAAACGGCAGCTGATTTTATTTGTTATTTTATTCGATTTGATACGCATCGCGCACATCAGGACGGGCCGCATCACCGCATACAAAATCATGCGGCCCGTTGCGCCCCGACACAGTGTGCGATAGTGCGCTGCGACCCGGCTCGCTGCGGCTCTTCCTGACGTGCGCGATGCTCAAGTTAACGTAAATACGTAACGTTGCGTCACGCCTTTAGGCATACGGGGTGGCTATTTAGCCAGCCGGGTTTTACGGAGTATGCGACCTGTCTATGGCACTGGTACTCACGAGCACTTCTCCCGCGGCGGCTGGTGGCGCGCCAGCCTTCGTAAATGCACTTTGTACGCGAACTGGTGCTCGAAGTGTCTGTCACACTCGACACAGTAAGCCCCGGCGCCGTCGCTTGCGTGACGGAGAAGCGTATGCGCCTTAAGTGTTTCAGCGCGCTTGAATGTAGCGCCGCATACGCGGCAGGTGTACTTTGTGTGCGTTTCCCTGGAAATATGTTTTTTTTAAATCTTTTTACGGTCTTGAAATGGCCTCGACTTCAGAACAGATCACCTGTCAGACAGAGCGCAACCATAGTGCCGATAAAAAATCGAGGTGTCATGGCGGCGAACGAAAATACTCGACGATGTTTACTAAATGAGGGATTACTTGAATACTAATGATAATTAGAATGAGAAGTAAAATAAAATCAGTTCTTTATTGATGCCTTTGTTTTATTTTGTTATCCTTTATCACATGTATTTAGGTCTCACATATTTAAAGGCCGACAAAGTACAGTAAGTACGAAAAAAGACTACCTTGACAGATTTGATTGATTTTACGTAATACTGAGGTAAGATAGAAACCAAAACTATGGCCTTCATTATCCTAGATATATTCCTCATCAGCCTATATAGACTTTTCTTAGGCCTCCCATAGAATATTACTTACAAAAACGCAGTGAAAGTTTTTACACTCAACAAGCGTCGCAAGATGGCTCCGGAAAGAAATGTTTTTTTCTTCAACTTTTTTCTAGTAACCAATCAAGTATCATACACCACAGAGTAGATATTTTTATTCTCAATTTCCGGTGTGTAGTACCAACTTACAAAAAAAAAGGTATTTGAACATGAAGTGAAGCGTGGTCGTATGGAAAGTCTACTTGTGGAAGTAGGGTGGTGCGTGAATAATGGAAATTTGTTCGTATGGAGAATCTGCTTGTTGGAGGCAGAGGGTTAAGCGGTTTTATTTTTGGTTTTACGGCTTGGAAACTAGTCTTAACAACATAGCGTCAAGGCCTTTTCCATACGGGATGGCAGAGGCGCAAGTATTCCTAATTTTAACCAGTCCTTTTGGAAACTAGTTCTTTTGACACATTAACTAACCAGTCCCGGAATGGTCCTTTTGAGCCTTGAGCCTAAGTGTCTAAACACACTATGCCGAAGTTACGCGACCGAAGTTCCGCGGCTGATTTTACGTTCCGACGTATTCGGCTGATATGACACACCATAAGTGCCGAACTTACCTAGTAGTTACCCTACTTAGTTGCCGCTGAACTCACGCCCGACTGAAGTTACGCTGTACGCTATAACGCAACGTAATTTCGGCATTGTGTCGCCAGTAATTCAAATAGCATTGCAGGCGTAATCATGCCGAACTTCGGTCGCGTAACTTCGGCATAGTGTGTTTAGACACTGATAGTTGGAATGAATGAGGAAGTAAGTGATTGAATAACTATTTTGGATTAGTGTGTGCGTACTTGGTGTGGGTTTCTCTGGAAAATAGGTGTTTTTATTGTTTTAAGGTCTTAAAACGGTCTAGCATTTCAAGACCGTAAAACAATAAGCGGGATTTTCTTATTAGGGTTCCGTACCCGAAGGGTGCCAAACGGGACCCTATTACTGAGACTTCGCTGTCCGTCCGTCCGTCTGTCTGTCACCAGGCTGTATCTCATGAACCGTGGTAGCTAGACAGTTGAAATTTTCACAGATGATGTATTTCTGTTGCCGCTATAACAACAAATACTAAAAATCAAAAGAAATTTAATATTAAGGGGGGCTCCCATACATTTTTTTGCGGTTTTTTATAGATAATGGCACGGAACCCTTCGTGCGCGAGTCCGACTCGCACTTGGCCGATTTTTTTTTATTGGCTTATAAACTAGTCCTTTTAGGCGTAAAGCGGAAATGAATGAGATATGATACAACATGATGCAGCAGACTCACATACCGTATGTGCGCGGCCATACTGTGCCGCATGCCGCACGTCTTGCCACAGTAGTCGCAGATGTACACTGTGTGCCACTGTTTGTGGTGTGCCACAAACTGCTCTTTGTCGCTGCAACCATACAAAAATAAAAATGCAAATATATTAGACGAGCACTGTCTGATGCGTACTTCGGATGTGCCGTTCCAAATTAAATAAACCTCTAAGTATTAATTATAATTATGAACAAAAATATTATTATTATTTGAACCATTCAAAATATATTTTTAAAAAAACATAAAGGTATTCATAAAATGTATAGGGCAATATTGCCTCATACAGAGAGCACTTATCCAGTTGAGAGGGCATTACGGGCGGGCGGCGGGGGACGAGGTAAGAGAGCTGTGATTGGTCGGCCGCTGCGAAACTGTCTGGCGTCCCGCCATCGTACATAGGTCGCGGATGCGAACGTTTGTTGAACACAGCAAACGTTTGGCGAGCCGCATTCCCCCGCGGCCGCAGTCAATTGGACATATGTGTATAGTCTCTGGTCTCATACACCAGTTTCCCACTAATGGCAATGTTGCCGGGAACGGCACATCAGTACGCTGGGACGACTACACGCTGTGGTGATAAACTTTCAGCGTGGTACGCTGGATATAAAGCGTATACCTATCTTTACGGACGGATGGAGTCCTATGTAGGAGACGTATGCGCTGTATATACTGTAGTATAGTGCTGCAGTAAAATGTAACTATTCAAAGTTTACATGTACGTGTATTACATGATACTTAATTAATTAGCTTAGACCCGCCAGTTCCAAAATACATGTTTTATAGTTTTTATAGGCAAATGAGCCTGCAAACTTATTTACGTTATGTTTTGCTTGTCAATCACGGTGTTTTTGTTGAAGCATTTATGTTTTATGTCAATAAACGACTTTTGAAAAACAAAAAAAACTGTAGTATAAACCATAGAGTAAATTATATATGTAGCGCCCCGGGCGCTGAAAGTTTGTGAACATAACGTTTATCGCTGCTTTGTCATTCGTGGATTTCGCTTGAATGATTTTTCGCGACAGCTTACTGAAAGGACCCCTTCTATTTTCAGGTCGGTTAAACATACAGGGAGTTGTGTGATGAGATGAGATTGATGTAATCGTTAGTGGGATTTATGTGCCACTTTTAATTCAACTTACGCAACAACGATTTCGCACTTCCGACACTGGTAGCCGTACTCATGGCGCCTCTTGTAGTGCCACACGATGTGGTTCCGCGCGAGGCAAGAGAAACCGCACGATGTGCACACAAACTTAGAGTAATGCTCCTTGATGTGATCTTCCAGGAGATTCTTCTCGCGGAATGCTATCTTACACACACTACACGTGTGCTTGCCGGGCTGCAAACATAAGGTATAGAGAATGATAACTTCTTTACTTTATATTGTTTGTATTACAAACACGCATTATTTCGTCTTAGGGACGATAATTTTAAGACCCAGTTAACAATCAGATAACTTTATATTTGATATTTCAAGTATGTGTGAAATGTTAAATACCTTGGATAAACAACAGTTAAACGCTATCGGAGGAGTGAAAGATCGGCCCTTATTCGGATTGGCTACTAGACCAACACCCCTCCAATAAGAGAATGGGTCAATCTTACTTGTATCCGGGTGAAGGCCTGTGCCCCATGGTTATGACAGCAACACTTTAATTGCCAAGCATAGGGTGAAATTACAAATGGAATAGCGTGCCGTGGTGGCGAAAGTGTTAATGGGCTACACTTATCCTAATAAACTGTACCTGCCTTGGTTTATGGGAGAAATCTCTAGCAAGAGATTATTTAATTTATTTATTTAAGTACATTTACTATTTACGCTATTACAGCCAAAGCCAGGTCGACACAAATACAATAGAATTCAATTATTACTACATAATCAAATTACAATAGAAAATTTCAAATCAAATCAATTCAATAATATAATATAATTGTTAATACCATAAGCTCGCCTTTGTACATGGTGTATCTATTATTCTATTGTATGTTGTAATTTTGTATATTTGTGTCGACATGGCTTTGGCTGTAATGGCACCAATAATTATTGTAAATAAATAAATAGGTAAATAAATTATAAGTTTTCTGTATGTCTGTCTAGTGAAGTACAATATAGAAATTACGAAATTACCTTATGTGATCTCATATGATAATTCAGGTTCTGTCCTCTCTCAAAACCTAACACACACTTGTGGCACTGTCTCTTTCTTGTCCGGAAGTAATCACTTTGCCTCTCTTTCTCCATACACTCTTCTATCTCTGCTGGACTGAACAATACTTTGTTGAACATATTCTCTTCTTCGGCCTGTGTATTCATTTTCACTCGTTGCACCAGCCCCATACGGTTCAAAGTTTTAAACCTGCTGTTAACATACTTTGGTTCGTTGCCAGTAAGTTTTACAGGTTTTTTGTGTTTTGTCTTCTTTTCTGATTTAACTTTTATCTTTTCACGCTTAATGTAACCTTTTTTACTACTTTTCGGTTTGGTTTCTACAATATCTGGCTCAGACGCCTCTATCTTGATAGTGAGTAGTTCGTCATGTCCAAATTGTTCGATATGTTCAGATTCCTGTTTACTAACTGCTGGTTTTACTTCTTCTATGTCAAATGGGTCATCGGTAAAATCATAGCCGTCACCGGCAAAAGCCTCAGTTGATTCTTGAAGTTTGCAGTCTTGTTTTATTTGTAATGCTGAAGATTCGATAGGTTCAAAGTCATTTCCTTGAATGCTGTACGATATTGGTTTTAGTACATCAATAGCCAGGTTTGTCAAGGGTTGCTGTAAACTCTGAAAATAAATATCAGTTTAGTACAGAATTTGAATGAAAACATCAAGTTCTAACAGTTATGGAATTCATCGCGGGGAATCCACAGCTCCGGCGATGGGCCAGACCCCTGTCACGCAAATTGGAGTATTGAATAACTGGCTAAATGTGAGCACCATTGTGCCACTGTCACCCCACATGGGGATCAGGATTGAATGTGAGGCAGGCGAGTATGGGCCTCTAATGGCTCATTTGTGTGTTATCGTCACCTAAGGAATACACTGACAGTTATTAATAACACATTATTGGCCCTAATTTTTTGGGTTTCCATACCCTAAGAGTGACCTAATGTTCTGTTACTAAGCCACCACTGTCCGTCCGACTGTCTATCCACCTGACTGTCTATCCATCTGACTGTCTATCCATCTGACTGTCTATCCATCTGACTATCTATCCATCTGACTGTCTATCCATCTGACTGTCTATCCATCCTTCCTGTGAGAGTCCCTCATACTTCCAGCCATCAGAGCAAAGGAAAGGAACTAATACAGGATAAAAGTAAAAGGTTATTTGTTAGCATACCTGCCCCAAGACACTGTTGGCTGCATACACTTTGTTGTGGAACTGCACAATATTCCTGAGCACCGCCGCACACTCCCAGCAGATAGTTAGTTGTGATGTGTCAAACTGAAAAAATATATTTAAATAATTGAAATGCTTAGATTATATACAACACTAGATACCGTGTCAGTACTGAATGACAGCGGTGAAAACAGGCCAACTTTAGCATGCTAGTGTGCGTGTCGACATGTTGGAACGCTCGCGACCTGTTAATCTGTGTGCGTGTCAAATGTTGCCACATAAGCAATACTACCGGAAAAAGTAGGGAAACTGTACAAGTTGGTGGATTACCTTCGATCATTTATTCTACAGTATAAATAAATAAATAAACTTGGTAAATAAACTAAACTCATTAACCATATTGTGTTAGCTGAATTTTGGTTACTATCTATTTTTTATCTTCACAGATTTAACTTAAATATCTATCTTTTGTGTAGCTAATGGTATGGTATGACTAATTTGGTACACATAATGTACATTCTTATGTAATAAACTAATTCATATAGTGACTAGTAAACACATTAGACTGAAAAGAAAATGACTGAGTATTTATTTAATCCTTTTTCAATAGGTAGCGTCAAAAAAAGACCCCGCCTTACATGCGCAGGGTTTTTCAGGCCCATCTTTTAATTGGAAATGCAGTAAGAGATGATCAGACTTCAAAATAATAAAAATAAATAATTACTTTTATTCAACATAAATTGGGATGACACAAAAAAAATACAAATTCTATCTTTATTGATAATTCTAACAAGAAAAATTATTTTCAACATTACAGCCGTTGATAATATTAAGCAATTTAATTAATTAAAATAATTTTGTGCCAAAGAGACAGCATTTCACATAAACGCTATATGACGTCATGTTTCAGACTTCAATAAAACTCCTACACAAATCGAGTGTTTTGACAGATTCTAATTACATCATCCCAATTGCAGTGGACTACCTTCAAAATAGCTATATGATACTTTATCATAAATTAAAAAAACATAATAAAACATTTTCAATCTGACTTCAGACTCATGGTTGGACTCCAACCGGATCCCCAGATATCGATTTTGAAGCATATCGGACCAGTAACTACGAAGTTCAAGATGGCGGCCTTTTTTTCAAAATCTGACTTCAGAATCATGGTTGGACTCCAACCGGATCCCCAGATATCGATTTTGAAGCATATCGGACCAGTAACTACGAAGTTCAAGATGGCGGCCTTTTTTTCAAAATCTGACTTCAGAATCATGGTTGGACTCCAACCGGATCCCCAGATATCGATTTTGAAGCATATCGGACCAGTAACTACGAAGTTCAAGATGGCGGCCACTTTTTCAAAATCTGACTTCAGAATCATGGTTGGACTCCAACCGGATTCCCGGATATAGATTTTGAAGCATATCGGATCAGTTACTACAAAGTACAAGATGGCGACCACTTTTTCAAAATCTGACATTAGAATCATGGTTGGACTCCAACCGGATCCCCAGATATCGATTTTCAAGCAAATCGGACCAGTAATTACGAAGTATGGCTGAATTTGGTCACAGCTGTGACTTGGCCACCCCGTATGGGAAAGACGATGCTAGTTCAAAGTATCCCCATTTACAATAATAATAGCTTAGAACTTTGGTGCATGCATATAGTTGTAATTTGTGGGGAAATTTTATGTTGAAGAACTGGCACCACCAATAAAACGTAAAGTGTGAATCATGTAAAACCAACAAGAAAAATCTAGAAAAATATTTATTGTTTTACGAAATACAAAGTATTTAGGTTGACTGACCGATGAAATGATGGCTTGTGGTTCGCTTTTAATCGTCCTTTGTAATTTCTGCACACTTTAATTGCACAGGAAGGCATTTTTTATCAACTTTCTATGATCCGTGAAAGCGTTCAATTCGTGCGTCTCCGATGTCAGCTCAAAGCAGACTGTTTGAATATCAGCCTACAATTAGCTGACTCGGTTTTCGACGCAACCGTGAATGTCACCCTCCGTCTATAGAGTAAATAGTCTAAGTTGAAATGCTGCTTAATGCTGGCCTAAGAGAGAACCACAGAATGGTAACTGAGAAAATACAAAGAGAATGAGTGGCCGAACCCAAGAAAAGAGGGTCTAAGTTTTTGATCTGTGGCTTCAATTGTGTGTTGCCACAATAATTTCGCCAATGTCCCGTGATGAAACCTGCGCAACTGGGGATCACGTGGTACATGGGATAAGGATGTGAGGGGGAAACCTCTTAATGTTTCTACCCTGTTTAAGCCCTCACAATGATTGGAGTGTAGATAAGGGGGCGCCAAAGTAGGGGCTTCCGCCCCCTTATCGACACTCTGACCCTCACAATAGACACACTACAACTAAAATTGAAGGGATACATCTTGGACAGAACAGTACAATAATGACGGAGAGATATTATGTTAAGTTACAAATGAAATCAATATTTACCCCAGATACAGCAACAGAGTTGAAGTTAGGTCCAACAATTCGTCGAAACATTTCATTATATATGCCCATCAGCCGCAGTCGTCGATCTGCACTCAGGCAAGTCTGGCATTTGGGTGCTGGGCCACTCAAATCGATATACTCGAGCCTGTGATCCATTTCTCCTGGCTACTTGAAGAGGGGACGAACCTGCTGGTTCAGACCTAATGGTGATGAGCCTAGCCTGTATCAGTAAATAGAAATTTTAATAAAATGCCTGAGAAATGTAAACATTTCTGATTTTATTGTACTTTTGTAAGCCAACCCCAACAAACGAACTTTAACGAACCAAGCCCCTGTCTGTTTGACGTTGATTTTGACGTTTTTCTTTCGCTCGAAAACCTCTCTACAATTTTGTGTTAGGCTTTCTTGCCGTCATTGTGAAGGTTATCGCACGTGTTCGGACTAAATCATAGAACATTTGCCTATTCTTCCAGTACCTTGAATATTATTCGTCTTGTGTCTGTCCATATTAGTATTGTGCTGTCCCAGTGCATGTTTTGGAGTTGGTAAGTGTTTGTTGTTTATGTAAACGATGGAGACGGACGATCCCCCGGATCGTGGTCCGCCTCCAGATGTAAGTCATTCTCTTTCTCCAACCCATTCTCCTCCCCTCTTTTCGCAAGGAGATTTACAATCTCAAGAACTAAAACGCAAACGTTCAGATGATGTGCCCGCTTATTTAAATGCAAAGAAAACCGCAACGGTCCTGACTCAATCGCAGCCATCGATACAGACGCTATATGTGGCCGAAACCTCTTCTCAAATCCAATATGACTCTAAAGACAGTGTCCCATTTGTGGTCCACGTATCCCGAGTGGAAGAGGAAGCCTCTTCTCCGGGTACAGCTCTCAAACCGATCAAGTTTGGACATTTCCTTTTTCAAAATAAAATTTCTGATATTGCGAAAGACGGTGTCAAAAGTGTAGGGCGTAATAGAATCGAAATCCGATTTACATCAGCCGAAGCAGCAAATGCTTTTTCCACACACCCGGCCTTGGCAAGAGCTAAATATACTGCATCAATTCCGACTTATAACGTAACACGCATGGGAATTATTCGGGATATCCCAGTTGAATGGAGCATGGAGGACCTGGCTGAATCATTGCAGCTTCCCCCCAACTGTGGCCCTCTTCTGAAGGCCAGACGCATTAATAGGAAAACAAAAGATACTGAAAATAAAGCCATATATGTTCCAACACAATCAGTGGTGATAACTCTGGGTGGCCAAAATCTCCCAGAGAGAGTATTTTGTTTCTATAACTCACTCCCGGTCGAGCAGTATATATTCCCCACCATCCAGTGTTTTCACTGCTGCCGTTTTCGACATGTAAAATCTCAGTGTCGATCAAAGCCCAGATGCTTTAAATGTTCCCAGCCTCACGCAGGTGATACATGTGAAGTCTCCTCCACCTCTTGCTTGTATTGTTCAGGGCCACATAGGGCCATTGACAAGTGCTTTCCAGAATATCACAGACAAAGGGCAATCAAAATAACCATGGCTCAAGAAAACATTTCATACAGAGATGCCTCAGCTCGCCAGCCAAAGACGAGGAAAACCTTTACGGATACTTTAAGGTCCACTCCTGTTATTCTCTCATACCCGTCTACCCCAGTGGCAAATATGTCCCAATCACAGGATCAGTCCCAAGATCAGTCGCAGATTGCCCATTCTTCCTCATACCGTAAAACGGTCTTCACCCAAAGGCGTCCCAGATCTCCTGATAACAGGCATGGGTTTGATCACTCTGCCCATAATCAAATTATTAATACTCCTCCATCCTCTCTCCCTAATGGGAGTGCTTACCCAGCGTATAACCCTGCCAACTCTCCTCCAAATGAGAATCTTTTGGAACTACTCCTGTCCACAATTATTAATATGCTGACCAAGTTCAGCGACTGCCCCCTACCGCCCAACGTGAATGAAGGTCTAGCTCAGATCTTCAAATTAATGAATTCTTTTAACTCTCAACGTCACGATGGCCAAGGTCCTGCAGTGGAACTGCAGAAGCATTAATAACAAAAAATCAGATTTGATATATCTTATTAATAAATATAATTATTCAATTGTTGCCCTCTCGGAGATTTGGTTGTTGCCTGGATCACGTTTTCGTGTTTCAGGTTTCGCAAGTCTCCGTGAGGACAGGTTTGATGGATATGCGGGTGTCACTCTTTTAATTAAGAGAGGCATCCCTTTTTCCAATATTAACCTCCCTTCCCATAGTGATGACATTAACGCCATCGCTATTCGTTGTTTTGATTGTTCGTTATTATCTGTGTATATCCCCCACCCTAACCCTTCTTCCCTTTTAGAGTTAGAGTCAATTATCTCCTCTCTACCTCCCCCAGTAGTTATATTGGGAGATCTCAACTGTCATAATGAGATTTGGGGAAGCTACAAAAATGATTCCAATTCATTCCTCATTCTTGATTCCATAGACAAATTCAATCTTTGCATTTTAAACGATGGACGTCCCACCCGTAGAACATCTCCTCTCCAGACACCCAAGAGTGCAGTAGATATATCTCTGTGCTCTACAAACCTTGCCTCTCTTCTCTCATGGGATGTTCTCTCTTCCTCCTATGGCAGTGATCATTTCCCCATAACTGTATTCTTTCCTCATAAATCTGTCCCAGTTAAGAGATTCTCTCCATTACTTAAATACCGTTTACAATCCGCTGACTGGGAGAAGTTTTCAAGTGAATTGGATCATAGGGTAAAATCATTGGAGCAAGTCAATCTCCATAACGCAAAGTCAATATACCCAAAATTTGTAGACGCTATTGAGTCTGCAGCTAAATCCTCTATTCCTCTTAAAAAACCTCCACCTAGCAAAATCCCCTCTCCTCCATGGTGGGATCCTGAGTGTACGGATGGAGTCAAAAAACGGAAGGAAGCTGAACTTTTATACAGTAGGGCTATGACAATGGAGAACTATCTGCTATTCCAAAAAATATCTGCTGAAGTTCGTAGACTTCTATCACAAAATAAAAAAAAAAACGCGTGTAGCACCGTACACGTGTTAGAAGTAAAACTTCTGTAGCTAGATCATTAAGTGGTACCTATACTATACACCTATACCTACCTATACTAAAAGAGATTTAAATTTCCAATTTTGAGATCCAATCTCTGCTTCAAGTTACTTTTAAGTTTCAGACGTCCGATTATTTGAAATTATTTTATACTTGTACTTACTTTTAATACGTCATGTCATTTATTTCCCACCATTCCTTATCTACAATTTGTCGCGCTCGTGGTGATATACTTAACTCATTCAATAGTGTCACTACTATTTGCATCTCGCTCAGATTATATACCATCTGACGTCACGTCTTTAAGCCGTCTCGCTCAAATGTATGCATTGCTTTGCTTGTTTTAGAAATCCATATCGACCCGTGTGACATTGATGAAACTCTTTTCTTACAAACTGTATGGATCGCATCGCACAGCTGTCAAACATAAGTTCCGGTTCCAACAAAGAGGTTGAACGAAGTAGTTTGAGTCATGCTAGTTGGTTTTGTTTGAAGTCCCAGCCAGCGGCGGCGGCGGCGGCGGCGGCGCCATCTTGGCCATACCGGAAATCAAGAACTCGTGGAAGAATGCTTAAAATAATTTTTATTTGTTAACGTTTCATCAGGTTTTTCTCTCACTAATTAACATTCTTTATTGTACGAATGTATTATTATCTTATCTGATTAGTTAAAAACCGTATTGAAAATAGTTGCGGTTTTAAAAGTCTTCAGCCGACCCTGACGTCACCGATTCCAATTTCCGTTACATTTCTTAGCCACTCGTGATAGCACCCGGCTAGTAACAATTGAAAAGCAAATATATGAATAACCCACAGTTGAGAGGTTAAATAAATTTTACCCCCGTGCCCCAAGAAGTTTTACTTCAAAAAATTACATGGATGGACAAAATATTGTGAAAACTTGTCTCCACGATCCCCTGCAGCTCTAATCTGGAAACAAATAAAAATATTTAGACGATCAGCGATGTCCAATGATGACCCTTGTAGTGATCCCTTAGTATGGATAGAGGATTTTGCTAATAAATTGGCCCCACCCACAGCTCCCATTAAAGAATTGTTTGCTGAGGATGTTCCTTTGCGAAGTTGTTTTCAAAGCATGGATGAGGCTTTCTCTCTTTCGGAGTTTGAATGTGCAACTGAAAACTTAAAAGATTCTTCCCCTGGTCCGGATGGAATCCCATATTCTTTCATAAAAAATGCAGGCCCTACTTCCAAAAATTTCTTTATTGATATAATCAATAGTTTTTTTTTATCAGGTGCTCCGCCCGAAGCATGGAAACTACAAATAATTATACCTATCCTTAAACCTGGAAAGGACTCTTCTGACCCAATCTCATACAGGCCAATTGCTATGTCATCTACTCTATCAAAAATTGCAGAACATTTGATTAAAAACCGTCTGGAATGGCTTGTGGAGAATAGAGGAGTTCTAGCGGAAAGTCAATATGGTTTCAGGAAAAACAGGTCGACTATGGATAGCCTGGCTATTTTGACCACTGATATTAGGTTAGCCTTCTCCAAAAATGAGTCAGTGGTAGGAGTATTCCTTGATGTTTGCTCCGCCTATGACAATGTTCTACTTCCTGTCCTCAGGCAGAAAATGCTTAATCTGAGGGTTCCAGTGAGGATAGTTAATTTTATCAATAACCTTCTTATATCAAGGTCAGTGCTAATCCGTAATCAGGATACATTCTTATCTCCCCGGGTAATTTGGAGGGGTCTCCCTCAAGGATCAGTTCTCAGCCCATTACTGTACAGCATTTATACACATGACCTAGAGACAGTAGTTACCTCATTTTGTAATATACTTCAATATGCCGATGACCTTGCTTTATATATTCCTCTAGGGTCAATTGAAGAAGCCTGTAATCGAATAAATTCAGCTCTTTATTATTTAGGGGTTTGGCTAGACGACCACGGTCTGTCTCTGTCAGCTCCTAAGAGCAATGTCGTAGTTTTCTCCAGAAAGAGAGTAATTCCCGATGTTTCCATACAAATTGACAACCAAATAGTTCCCGTTGCAGGCTCGGTTAAATTCCTTGGGGTTGTTCTAGACTCTAAAATGACAGGCATTCCCCACTTGAAATATGTGGCCAATAAATGCGAAAAAAATCTCAACATTTTGCGATGTCTTTCTGGCGTATGGTGGGGTGCCCATCCATATTGCCAGAAATTACTTTACAACGCCATAATTCGTAGTCATTTTGATTATGGATCCTTTCTTCTGGAACCCTGTAGCAAAATGGCTCTTGACCGACTCCAAAGAATTCAATTCAAGTGTTTACGTATAATTTTAGGGGCCATGAAGTCGTCTCCTACAAACGTCCTTCAAGTGGAATGTGTAGACCCTCCTCTTCAACTCAGAAGACAATATCTTGCCGATAGATTCTTTTTTAAAGCAATTCAGGTGAACAAGCATCCGCTAATCCCAAAATTAGAAACTCTGATTTCGTTCACTGGAAGAAGAAATAACTATTGGACTCATAAAGAACCATCTTGTCTTATGAAGAGCTATAAAAAACTTCGAGATATCAATCAACCACTCTATCAAAGCAGAATTAACCCCATTTTCGAAATTGATTTTAACTCTTTAATTTACCCGGCAAACATTATTTTATCCCTAGGTATTACAAAACAATCCGTGGATTGTAACAGCTCTTTCAATGAAATTATTAGTCAAAATTGGAGCGGGTGGTTATGCTTTTATTGTGATGCATCTAAACTTGAGGAATCAGGATGTGTAGGTTCTGCTGTTTGGATTCCTAGGTATAAAATAATTCTTAACTATAAATGTCCCCCCCTTTCATCAGTATTTACCGGTGAATCAGTAGCAATTCTTGAAGCTGTTTCATATATTTTATCCCATAAACTTAATAAGTCAATAGTATTTTCAGACTCCTTGAGCTGTCTACAGCCTATTAAATCTAATCAGTTCCAGTCAAAAACTAGGTTCCCAATTATTTTAAATATTAAAGACGCTCTCTACAAGTGCCATTGTCAAGGAATTGATGTTGTTATTGCCTGGATACCGGGACATGAGGGTATCGCTGGTAATGAGATGGCAGATGCTCTTGCCAAACAAGCCGTGGTCTTGGGTGGAGATGAGCATTACTTCAATTACTGCCATGATATCTGCTCAATCTCCAAATCTGATCTAGATAAATCTTGGAACGAGTCCTGGAAACAAACCCGATTGGTTAAAGGGCGACATTATGCGGACATACAGGATGACGTACCAAAAAGACCTTGGTTTTTTCGCTACCGAGCTGCAGACAAAGTGACCACCTCTACTGTCTGTCGATTCCGTATAGGACACGCGTGCACACCTGTGCATCTGGCTAAGATTCAGGTCAGGGACCACTCCCTCTGTGAGTGCGGTCTTGCTGAGGGTACCACCGATCATCTATTTTTTGAATGTCCAAACTTAAATTACTCCCTTTATAATCTCCTTCCTCCCAATATACCCAGACCCATAAATTTCAAGTCACTCTTAATGCTGGCCTATTCTCCGTTTATTAAAACCTTATGTAAATTTATTAAAATTAATAAAATAAAATTGTAGTTGT
The DNA here is from genome assembly GCA_963457715.1 of Argyresthia albistria. Lineage (NCBI taxonomy): Eukaryota > Metazoa > Arthropoda > Insecta > Lepidoptera > Argyresthiidae > Argyresthia > Argyresthia albistria. The sequence goes on along the minus strand of CAUOQF010000255.1, from coordinate 1,622 downwards.
GTGTAAGCAAATTAACAAACTATTTTGTACTTATTTAATATATTTTATTATATATATTGTGTTGTTTTGTTCTAGGTACTTGAACATCGTAAAAACCGGTCAACTGCTATAAATACGTGCCATCTTAGTCACTTGACACTGGCAGAATCATCTAATATAATAGATGGAAGCCATTATAACCAAAAATTGAATTGAATTTTGTGTTAGTTTTTCTTGGTTAGTTAGGCTTGTCTGATGATGATCTTGAGTTCTCTCTCAAATCGAGGCCGCCTCCTCCCATATAAAATTTATCTCTCCTTCTCTTGCCCCTGCATCACAAATCCAGGTGGCTCCAGGTTCTAAATCCATCATTTGGACCTACAGATTATATTAATCCTGCTATCCTGAAAAAAGTAGGTATCAAAACGTACGCTTCTATTCCGTTCCGTTACACGCTTTCCCATTCAGCAATAACCCGCCCGATCCGAGTACAAAATCTGCAAAATCCAATATCAAAGAAAAGAACGTACCTAAGCACCAAAACTGTCAAAAATTGTGTTACCAACTTCAGTAGTTTTTTCCATACATCTGGGAATTTAAGTGGATGATAAGTTTTGTTTGAAAGGGAATAAAATAAAATAATCTCTTACCCTCTTTTTAATAAAAAGTTAAACCAAGCTGCGAAACGGGACATAGCTAGCTTGTCTGTGCGCTTATGTGCTCTCGACTTCACTTCTCTTCTCAATTTTTTTTTATGTTTTGGATTAAAAACGTCTCGTTCTCACTTCTCAATAAAACATTTTTCTGGATTAAAAAAATAGAATATAATGCAAATTATTTGCTTATCAGCGTAACAATTAAAAATATAAAAGTATACAATGCAAAAAACAAATAAAATCATCTAGCCGTAAAATATCATTAGATATACCCCCAGTGAATATACCCACAAAAAGTTATGATTATGAGTGGTTTCACGTTATTAAGATGAGATATTATTTTGCCGATGTCTTTTTATTTCCATTTTTCCCTAGACTGAAAACCAGCATCATAGGTCCTTACTGTGACTGAGCTCTTTTGCTGTCGCACTGACTTGAGGATGAGGAGTCTACTATGCAGAATCATTTCATCCATCCGATTTAACCTTGACTCAAGAGATTAGGATTTTTATCAAGGACTGCATTTTTTAAGGTCCCTGACGGTTCCTAAGAAAATTGAAGCATAAAAATAACCATGGAGCCCTTTTCAACCGACTTCAAAAAAAGGAGGAGGTTCTCATTTCGACCCGTATGTTGTTTTTTTTTTCCTATGTTTGTTACGCGATAACTCCGCCTATTATGAACCGATTTGAACAAATCTTTTTTCGGCGTATAGGTAATACCTCAAGGGTGGTCCCATTGACACCAGGTCAGGATCTGATGATGGGATCCTGGAGAAATCGAGAGAACTCTTCAAATATTATAGGCAGACCTATAGTGATTTTTGTGTTTTTCATAATAACTCGTGCAAATGCACATGGTAAGCATAATATTGTGATGCGGAACTGCTGATGAAGACCACATAATATGGCCACCAGATCTGCTCAATACTAGGTACAAATACAATGCGTGGCTGACGGGTAGGCAACGCATAGCCTAAACCGGTGG
>CAUOQF010000254.1:0-15941 GCA_963457715.1 Argyresthia albistria | reverse complement strand
CTAGTATTATTATTAGTCATCTCTTCATCCTTCATTAGTGAAATCACTCGACAATATGACAAACTGAACACTGCGCGGCCCGTGTATGACTAACAAAACTACGGCTCGTGGCGTGGTGGCTTGTAGTTGTAGAGTAGATGCAGGTAAGAAGCCGGCAGCGGATATACAAATATAACCTAGAGTCTAGTATCTCCGGTAACTAGACTATAATAATAATAGGGATTTAAATAAACGACACTTGACAGAAGTTTACATTACACAGCAGCTGTCTGTTGCAATTCTGTATTCATCGATAGAGCTTATCAAAAAGTAAATAAAGCTTAGGTCTCTCATTCTTTTCTGGTGATTAGATTGGAGTGAGCCTGGAGGCTTGTGGAAATAAAAACCTACCTACCCGTGGTTTATCTAGTTTTATGACTGTAACAAAAATAAAGAGTGCATGGCAGTCAGTGTCAACTACCTACCACGATGCTCTAGATTGGGGTCGGACGGATTGGGGGCACGCAACGCGACAACTTCTTAACGATTTCGTTGTTAAAGTAACATTTATTCGCCTAAATGGCATAAACACGTTCATAATGACATTGAGCCAAAAAAACTTTTTTATTTACCTACCTCTATCTATATTATTTCCAAGACTTTTCAGGTTCCTTTCACTGAGTTGGTTGTCCTTTGCTGCATAATATCAACAACGGCTTACGTTAATTGCTGAACTTCACAGTTCACTTGTCACACTTCTTTTACCGCCGGCCGCAGGTTTTATTTCACTATCAATGATTGATAGATAATGCAAGCTTATCAATTAAGCTCTACGTTACCTCACCCACTCATAATTTTTAAACTGCGTCAGTATTTTTTTCATTACTTATGTTTTTTAACTGTACTTAACTAAGCGTATTTAAAAATAAATAAGTAAACAAGAAGTCATAAACTACTGATCAAAATATGTAGATCGTATCACTGGATGGCGGAGCGGGTTGAATCCGGCGTGCAGTCAACTCTGCGTTTACCCGCGTGACTAATTCCACTCTCGCGCAGTCAACTCGTCGATACAGAGGAGTCTCGTCACCTCTTCGCGGAAATATCTAATGACAAGATAGACTTATTCATACAATAACAGCTGCGTCACAAGTCACAACGCCGAAATCAAAGATTTCTTAGGGAAATTCGTCAGCGTCCGATTCTAGATACTGTTTTTTATCAATGACGCTAACTCCACTGGCTACCTAAACCTACACCAGACAAAATAGTACAGGCGCATCATGTGAAATTTAATTAATTAGAAAGTCTTCAAGACTCAAATTAGCATTTGAGAGATCAGACACAATAAATCATATGAATGGCAGTAAAATCTGTGATTGGCAGGGTCTGATCTGATTTTGATGATGACCTCATGCCTTAAACAGGCCATGCCATGATAAGGGCCTGCAAGGACTGTATTTCATAAACTACCAAGACATACCTATAGGGTCAGTTTCACAAGTTACGATTACCCTAGATTGTACCTCGTGGCGAATTCAAACCAGTAAAACTGGCCTTTTGCAGTTTTGCAGAAAAGGTCAAGTGAAATAATCACGTAAGCTACCTTGTTACGAGATTGATTAAGTCATGTGTTGCCACTTCCGGTGGGCTGGAAAACATTGTTGCCAAACGGGACAACTCCGCTGTCTGTCTGCCCGTCAGCAGGTTGTATCTGGGGGCACGGTAGTGCCCCCGCCAAGAAGAGCGCGAAACACTGGGGCACTACCCACCTTTTCTCGTAACGCTTCGTCGTTATTTTGAACTCTCAGAACTTGGGTTTGGATTATACCAGATCGACGAGATTCTTGGGATATGATTTCAATAGTAGACACATTAAACCCAAAAGTTTCAGGTGCATAGCTCTTATACTTTAGATTTTATTGTTATCTAAAAAACCCCGATTTCATCACTGCACTGACTTATATACAGTGAGTATATATACAGGATTATACCAGATCGACGAAATTCTTGGGATAAATAGTAGACACATTAAACCCAAAAAGTTTCAGGTGCATAGCTCTTATACTTTAGATTTTATTGCTATCTAAAAAACCCCGATTTCATCCCTATAGGGTCAGTTTCACAAGTTACGATTACCCTAGATTGTACCTCGTGGCGAATTCAAACCAGTAAAACTGGCCTTTTGCAGTTTTGCAGAAAAGGTCAAGTGAAATAATCACGTAAGCTACCTTGTTACGAGATTGATTAAGTCATGTGTTGCCACTTCCGGTGGGCTGGAAAACATTGTTGCCAAACGGGACAACTCCGCTGTCTGTCTGCCCGTCAGCAGGTTGTATCTGGGGGCACGGTAGTGCCCCCGCCAAGAAGAGCGCGAAACACTGGGGCACTACCCACCTTTTCTCGTAACGCTTCGTCGTTATTTTGAACTCTCAGAACTTGGGTTTGGATTATACCAGATCGACGAGATTCTTGGGATATGATTTCAATAGTAGACACATTAAACCCAAAAGTTTCAGGTGCATAGCTCTTATACTTTAGATTTTATTGTTATCTAAAAAACCCCGATTTCATCACTGCACTGACTTATATACAGTGAGTATATATACAGGATTATACCAGATCGACGAAATTCTTGGGATAAATAGTAGACACATTAAACCCAAAAAGTTTCAGGTGCATAGCTCTTATACTTTAGATTTTATTGCTATCTAAAAAACCCCGATTTCATCCCTGACTTACTCACACACTGTTGATCAACAAAACTTTTAGGGCACTTCCTGAAGTCCTAGAAAGCTGAAATTTGGTATGTAGGCTAGGTTAGCACAAAAACAACCGCAAAATCTTAAAACTTGGAATTTTCACCCCTCAACCCCCTATACTAGGGGATGAATTTTAGTATGAGACTCTTCCGCAAATTTCGAAGCTAGAGGTCTGAAAATTTATACAGTGACTGCTTATTATAAATACTAACTTTACATAACCTTCAATACTCCATAACTGCAGCGATGGGCTAGCCCCCTGTCACGCAAAATGGTCACCCAACTTACAAAAAGAAATGAAATCCCACCAAAACATTTTCATGTAAAAAATGTAGCCAAGGAGAGGGAAACAAAAAGTTATCAGATCTCAAGTAGAGCCAAGCTTCTAACTCTATACGCACTAACTGTACAGCCCTAACTTCACAAACTCTAACTCTCTTACTCAAAATATGTGGCTTGGCCGTTTCACTACCGTCACATGAGCTTAAATTGGAAAATGCAAGCAACGAAACGGCCAAGCCACATATTTTGAGTAAGGTGTTACCGTATTAGAGTTTGTGAAGTTAGGGCTGTACAGTCAGGGCGTGTAGAGTTAGAAGCTTGGCTCGACTTGAGATCTGATAACTTTTGGCTACTTCCTCCCTCTTCTTGGCTACATTTTTTACATGAAAATGTTTTGGTGGGATTTAATTAACCGCAATAGGTACAGTTAAAAATATACCGATTTTATTAGTAGATCTTTAGGCGGTAACGCTGACTACCAGTTTTGTAGAGGTCGATAGCAAAATTACGTCATAATCAATAACGCGATGATTCAAGTATTGCCACGGTAAGGTGAGCAATTCGCTTACGCAATCCAAAGAGGCGACCATATGGGCATGCAAATTACAGAATTCCATTCAGTATCGCAGACCAGAACTCCTACAGACAAAGCAAAGTACCTTGCCGTGGTCACGTTCACGTTGCACATTGCTTTGTAAGTTATAAAAGGCCAATTCCAGCATTCAGTCTCATACTGAAATTCATCCCTGACAACTATCAAAAAAGTTCAAAAAGTCCATTCCAAGTGAATTCAGACAGTCATTAGATCCACATTCTACAGTATCTATAAAATCAATCACCTACCTAACTCGTCAAGCCTCCGCATGAGTTTAATCGATCGATACCGTCGCGGAATCTCAACAAAAACGCCTAACAGTAGTGCCCTTCGTTCCTGCAACCTTCAACCAGTTTCCTTATACTGGCAATAACGGTTCGACTATGACTTCGAGAGGTGCAGGGGCGGGGTGAACGACCCACGTACCCCGAATGCGTCCCAAAACTGCGGCGCGGGGCGGAATCCTGTCAAGGGTGCTCTTATCATAAAAGCTCCTGATAAAAATACAAAAATACTCTTAGCTTTCAATACAAAATTAATGATAATGATTCGATATATTTTCCGAGTCTGTATTTAGTGACACAAATGTGCATACAAACTTCAAATAGTAGGTAAATGATAGGGCAGTTAATTATCAGCAGTGGAGTAATATTTTTTTCAGTACCTACCTCTACCTACCTACCAACCAAACCAAACATAAAGATATTTAATTTTGCTTTTTTTTTTGTTCTCGAACTATTTTATTAAATTAGCTCTCCCCCTGTAGTGATTTGATTATTGGTTACTATTTACCAATATTACAGCGAAGAACTCATAAGGGCTATACTCACGCACGATGTAATCTGTCTCGCGATCTGTTGCTGCAACTTGTTGCCTTGCAACAGATTGCAGGTAGATTGATTCGTGAGTAGGCAGGTTGCATGCAATCGATTGCATCGAGATTGAGATTGCATCGTGAGTAGGGAGGTTGCAGATTGTATGCAACAAGTTGCAGCAACAAATTGCAAGTCAGATTGCATCGTGAGTAGAGCCCTATACCCCTATACCTAATCTCTATTCTATTCTATTTTAGTTTATGGCACTTTGTTGCCTATCGACAAATTCTGCCAGTGTCAGGTGTAAGGCTTGACATGGGTCAGACAAGCCGCGAGGTTAACAGGTTTAGGGAAATATATCCTTGCGTATATTCTAAGATAGCGAAGGCGAAAGATACTAGAGTTTCACATTATTGACACGAATGAACTTCATCGTAATTTCAATGAGTTCCGGTTCACGGAGAAGGTAATCCAGGAAGCCGCGAAAATTAGTAGGGAGGGATGTTAAATTTTGAAGCATATTCCTGTGCTTGACCGAAACAGATAGACAGATGAGATGACAGTTGGTGGGTTGCCGCTGTTAGGTATAAGAAAAATAGTGTTGTAGACACAGTTGCCAATACGGTATTGGTCTCATTTTGGAAGTAGCTTTAAAATCAATGTTATAAATTTTAATTTTTAAGCGCACTACATTAATATTTCCGGGATATCTTCTGTAGTTACAATTTAAAAACAAAATGATGAATTTGAAAAAACCGCGCCAAAAGCGCTGTATTTCTAATGGCGCCGGTCACATGAGTCGCGTGACGTCACATGCTCGCGACGCGAGTGAACGCCCGCTATCATTATGATTTAGTCAAGCAAGATGTCAGAGTGTGACCTAAAAAATATTTTAGGAACAAAGTATTAGTTAAGACAAATCAAACAAGCCCAAGCATGATGGTGTATCGCAATACCATCATGCTTTGGTTTTATGACAGAGTTCCCATGGCCACCTTCCCTCTCCATCATCAGATCAGCTCCAAGTCAAAAAAAAATTGCATTGTAACCCAACTTACATAATGTATGCATAATTTCAGCTCAATCAGATAATGGGAAGTGGGTCAAATTCAAGCCGACATTTTTGACGCAAACCATGATACATACATACAATACAGTGCAAGTTAAATAAAAGCTTTTAAAATCGCATATTGCCATTGATTCTGTGCCACCTACATATTTGTGAATTGGTTTGATTGTCTATGATTTTATTGAATCGGTTTTAACAACACTAGGAGTATAGAGAGGGCAACATTAAAAGGGTGAATCCAACTGTCATGTTAGTCTAGCTGTATTGCACACAGAGTTTACCTATTTCCTACAAGGAAGGACTCATATCTACCTATTTAGCTGTTGCTGTTGTCCTACCCTCCAATGTTTATTTTTTATGTTTTTATGATGCTTTTGTTGTATTATCTTAACTTATCAAGAACCTTTAGGACAGGGCCTTAAACTTGTAAACTAGCACTTCTGTGAACACTGTTTGTTTTAAATAAATAGAAGAGTATTTTTATATTTATAAACTTTAGTTTTTATTCTATTATGTCACTTGATGTACCTATCACTGTATAAGTATTGTTGTTGCTCATGCTCGGTTCTCTCTTGATTTAATTAATCTACAAGACTATTAAATATTTGTTTCTGTATAAATTGGGTTACATCAGATAATTTAGTTTTGATTATTTATGTACTAGGTATATATAGAGTAGTGTGATTTACTTTTAGTTTAATACAGTCCAGCCTGTGAGAAAAGCAGGTCCTTAATCTTGAAATTAGCTTGTTGGGAACCATTTAGCATAACTCTATATTTATTACCACCGGACAATAAAACACTACAGTATGTATGTATTTAGTCTATGTAGGCACCCATGTATCTAAGTAGATACTGATCCTACAGGTAAGTACCTATATGATTTCATTGTAATTGTAACTATCTGGTGGGATCAAGTACCTATCTACTGAACACTTGAACAGTGCAGTGTGCACTGTAAGTCACTGGGATGTTGCTGTGATAGATAATGCACATTATCATTCTAACAATAGGTTTAAATAACGCATTATGTATTTGTCTCTGCATTAGCATCATTCATATCAGAAACAATAGTGAAAACCTGAACGAAATAAAGTAAGCAACAGAATACCATCCACCATTGCCTTGGTCACCTTTCAATAGAAATCAGCATGCCAGCAAGTTAGTCTTTTGCAGATAATACAATATAGCACTTAGTTTTTAAGGGTAGGTAGGTTTATTACAATACTTATATCTGCTTTAGATGAACTAAATAAATAAGGTCGTCCGTGGGTTGCACAGTGAGAGAGCATCCTAAAATCGTGGGTGGCAATGGCAAAAGATATTTACAACGAACAAGAAACCACTTACCAGTCTTAGATTACTTCAAATACAGCACAAATAATACTTTTATCAATACTACATCATCGTTGAGTACGAGAAAATGATAAAAATAAATAAAACTAAAACTGCCCGATTACTCACTCTCGCGCTAAAGTCGCGTTTTTTTAACTGAGAGTGTTGCCATTTGCCCGTTGCCCATTGCCCAGCACAGCATGGCCCAACATGAAATATTTGAATATGAACGCATTTGTAACATTTTAATGTTGGCTACGTATCGATTTTTTAAGTTTGTAAAGTGGTTAACGTGTGTAATAATCATCCCAATCAACCAATCAAATGTTCTTGAGTGAGCCTTTCTTCGTTGTTCAGAAGAACATGGCCGACATTTTGATACTGCTGTCATGAAGATTTTAGTGATATTTTTTTATCTGTAGTTCTTCATGCACGGTTTTATGTTCTCTGAACATCTTATTTTTAAATCGAATAGACAGTGATAGTGTTAGATATTTTGTATTGAAAATGGCAGCAGACCGAGAAATAGCCGCTGAAGACAGCATTCGAGTCGTGTGCCGATTTCGACCACTGAATGACTCCGAAGAAAAAGCTGGGTCCAAATTTATTGTGAAGTTTCCATCTGGACCTGATGATAACTGCATTTCTATTGGGGTACGTAGTGTAAAATAGCACACAAGTTGAGCACATTGGATCTTTTATCATCGCCCTAAATTAGATCACGATGACTAATGCATGCATTTCGACTTGTTCACCTGCTACGAATTTGCCTTTCTTTTCTATTCCGCTTCGGTGGTTATGTTTGCGGTGGTTATGATTGAAGAGGAATTTTAGCGATTCCAGAGACTAAATATTCGAAACAAAAAAGTACCTACCTACTTCCATGCAAGTCAACCTTGACCCATCCATCAGTTTTTTTGTAAATAGTCCTTGGGTACTTGTGTACTTGCTTTTTTATTTGCTATATTTGAGTAGGTACATAGGAACTTGATTTAAAATAATAGAAATGCTCCATGACTGTACGACGCAGCGTCGTGCTGTAGCGCTCTGGCTTTTCGGACAGTTCAAATTTTTGAAAAGCTTGTGGGACACAACGCGGCCCAGAGTTGTGTCCCACGGGCTTTTCAGAAGGTGCAATTCCAATAAACAGGTTTAACATAATGTTTACAAATTTTCTATTGTGATGCTTCCCCATAAATACATTTTTAATAACAATAATAACAACTTATAACCTATTAGGTACCATTGTTAAGGTCACGCAATAAATGAGAGCAACCTAAGAACTTGCTATTTTATTTCAATATAAGATCAACCTACCTCCATCTGGTTAATAACCTACATAGGGTACAAAAACTAAATGAGCTGTTGGTATGCAAATGAGTCAATGGATTAAGGAAAAAATATGTATATTTGAGGCACATATCCTTGTACTGACTTTGTACTTTGATAATTGTAACAAGCAGATTGTAATGATTACTTTAACATATTCAGGCCCTGTTCCAAACAGTATCAATAGTCCCTACAGAAAATAATCTTCGTACTGTACAAACAATATAGACATACTAATAAATGGTGTAATAAAATGACCAAATTAGTGACTAATTATTATATTAGTAAAGAGGCAATTAAGAAGTACCTGTATGAAGAGACTTATGAATGTGAGCGAGAGATGTATGCCAGGATCATAGCAGGTGGAGGTCCTTAGTCGCTGCCTACCCCCCTTCCGGGGAAAAGGCGTGAGCATATGTATGTATGTATGTTTAAAATGACTATGATGGATGATGGATTAGTACTGATTACCACTAACTGTAGAATTGAAGAAATAATAGTGTATCTCCCTACTTCAGCTGTATCTCCCTGCTTCAGCTGTATCTCCCTGCTTCAGCTGACAGATAAAAAAATATGCATTGTTTTTTGTTCTAGGGTAAAGTATATTTGTTTGACAAAGTATTCAAGCCTAATGCCACCCAAGATAAAGTATACAATGAGGCTGCAAAGAGCATTGTGTCTGATGTCTTGGCTGGGTATAACGGGACAATTTTTGCTTATGGACAGACAAGTTCAGGAAAGACACATACCATGGAAGGTGTCATAGGTATGTTTCTTTTCCCAGTTATTAACATACTTTTTATAATAGTATCGTCACTTTTGAGTAAAGCTCTTCTTATGCTTCTTCAAGTCGCTAATTTCAATTCCAAAATGTAATCATTTTGTGGCAGTAGCTACAGACTAAAACCAAACAAATGAAATGAAAATGAAATTTAAACAAATAAATCCATAGTTAGATGATAGACTATGGATGTGATTCTTAATCGAAATTGCGTTATCTTTCCCGACAGGTGAACCAGGAAAACAGGGTATAATACCGAGGATAGTCAATGATATATTCAATCATATCTATGCAATGGAAGAAAATCTTGAGTTTCATATTAAAGTTTCATACTTTGAAATTTATATGGACAAAATCAGAGACTTACTAGATGGTTGGTATAATTTCATGTTAATTCAAGTAAATGTGATTTTTGTATGTTTTGTTATGTTATACAATGTTTTTATAATTATTTTTACAGTTTCCAAGGTCAACCTTAGTGTCCATGAAGACAAAAATAGAGTTCCGTTTGTAAAAGGTGCTACTGAAAGATTTGTTTCCAGTCCAGAAGAAGTGTTTGAAGTTATTGAGGAGGGAAAATCAAATAGACACATTGCAGTCACAAGTAAGATTTCAATCAATCTATCAATCAATCAGCTTACATTCACCCTCTGCTGGGTATAGACAGGCCTCTCCTTCACTCCACCAGTAAGATATTATGCTATCTCAATCAAACAAAAACCCAATTATAATTACTCTATGATGAATGTTCACAGACATGAATGAGCATTCCTCAAGATCTCACTCGGTCTTCCTCATCAATGTAAAACAAGAAAACTTGGAAAATCAAAAGAAACTATCTGGAAAGCTGTATCTTGTAGATCTGGCTGGTTCTGAAAAGGTAAGTAATCTTATTATCAGAATTGCACAGTTCCATTAGTCATGGTTTTTTGTGTATGTAACTAAATTTAGTCATTTCCATAGGTGTCTAAAACTGGGGCGGAAGGTACGGTCCTGGATGAGGCTAAAAACATTAACAAATCACTATCGGCCTTGGGTAATGTAATTTCTGCGCTGGCTGACGGTAATAAATCCCACATCCCATACAGAGATTCTAAGCTCACACGTATCCTACAAGAATCTCTCGGAGGTAACGCCCGAACTACTATCGTCATTTGTTGCTCGCCTGCTTCCTTCAACGAGAGTGAAACTAAGAGCACTCTTGACTTTGGTAAGAGGTAAGTGTCGATCTTTACTGATTATTACGTTAATTACGTGCATTTAAGAAATATGTTGCCGAATTTATATCCTAAAAACTATATTCCAGAGCCAAAACGGTCAAGAATGTGGTGTGTGTCAACGAAGAGCTTACTGCCGAGGAATGGAAACGTCGCTACGAGAGAGAGAAGGAAAAGGTCGCGAGGCTGAAGGGCAAGGTAAACATAACTGTCTAATCCTTTACGCCAACCTGATCTTATAGGTCTGACATAGAATTTTTGAGATTTTGTTTGATAGTATGTGTGTAATGTCAAGATTTAGTTATTCAAAACATAAAACTTGTAGTTTTAATAAGCGACAAAATGCGACTCCGTATCCCGTATGGGTAGTATGGGTACAAGCTGCAGGGGGTTGAATCTGTTGTGTCGAATTTTCCTAAAACAAAAACCGTTTTTCTAGGTCGAGAAATTGGAAGCGGAGTTGAACCGCTGGCGTTCAGGCGAGACTGTGCGACCGGATGAACAAGTCAACTTGCAAGAGATCGAGGCTGTCACGCCTGTTACCTCCTTCATCGAGGAGAAGCCGCCAGCACCGGTATGTAACAAATACTCAATGACATACTTATTACCTTGGCCCCTCCCCCTCCCCTGAATTCTGTAAACCACGCCAATTTTGGACGAAAACTCTGATCTCTTTCTGTATTTGCGCAATCCTTATCTTGTCTTTTATAAGCTGATAACTTTTAACACCTCCATTTCTAATTATGAACTGAAGTCTTTGATCATTCCTGAATCATCTAATTAAAACATGACGTAATATAACACGATAAGACGAGTTGCTCTGTAAGCGGAAGTGCTTTGTGTGGAAGGCTCAGTAATTTTTCCTTCTATTCGTACCACGTGTGAAATTATACTTTCTGGTATTCTGTACGAGCAGGCTGCAAACCAGCGCTGATACGGAGACCCGTATCGCCGCCGAACCGGTTCTGATTAACACAATTGTATTATCATCATGTCATGTGCTGTACGCGTTAACCACCCCGATATTTATATAGCTCAAGTCTGAAGGAGATACTTGGATACAGCCCTTCACGTCCTTCCCAGCTATTGCAGAGCAACATTCTCGATAGAAAACCAGACCGAATAGTGATCTTTCAAATACAGCTTTCCAACGATATTTTGGCGGAATGAAAGGTCTGTGTTGATGACAGGTTCGTTGCATGTTGCGTGAAGCTGGCGCCCCCTGTAAACGTCACTCACTGGAAGACTGACGTGTACAGTCTTCCGTGGACAGTAGCACTATAAATAACTTTAGCATTAAAAAACCCCCGCATAAAACCAGTCTTCCAGTTTCATCACAAGGTCTCATCACAACGAATCTAATGAGCCCAAACTCGATGGGTTTACTAGTAAGCATTCCAGGGATCCAGCTCCCACCTTCTATTTTCGAACTCCATCAGATCGGCTCGATGGTACCATATTTTCCCAAAGGGTTTGTCACAACAAACCAAATGAGCCCAAATTTACGGGTTTACTAGTAAGTATCATAGGGTTCCCGCTCCCATCTTCGATCTCTATAATCAGACCAGCTCGATGGTACCATAACAACCAGCTCCAAGAAATCTACTTTTGTATAAAAAAGTAACATTCAAATCGGTTTACCCGTTTACGCTCCACATGCTGAGAGACAGACAGACACACAGAGTGACTCACACGTCAAACTCATAACACCCCTTTTGCCTTCGTCGGGCGGGGGTTAAAAAGAGAAGAATATCAATATGAAGTGTATGTAACGCAATATCCGCCCTCAGCCGGTGCCGGTGGCGGTGTCGAGCGCGGTGGAGGACGCGGCCATGCAGGGCAAGCTCGAGGCGCTGTACCAGCAGCTCGACGACAAGGACGAGGAGATCAACCAGCACTCGCAGCTCGTCGAGAAGCTCAAGGAGCAGATGATGGAGCAGGAGGAGCTCATCGCCTGCACCAGGTGAGCGCGGTGGAGGACGCGGCCATGCAGGGCAAGCTTGAGGCGCTGTACCAGCAGCTCGACTACAAGGACGAGGAGATCAACCAGCACTCGCAGCTCTTCGAGAAGCTCAAGGAGCAGATGATGGAGCAGGAGGAGCTCATCGTCTGCACCAGGTGAGCGCGGTGGAGGATGCGGCCATGCAGGGCAAGCTCGAGGCGCTGTACCAGCAGCTCGACGACAAGGACGAGGAGATCAACCAGCACTCGCAGCTCGTCGAGAAGCTCAAGGAGCAGATGATGGAGCAGGAGGAGCTCATCGCCTGCACCAGGTGAGCGCGGTGGAGGACGCGGCCATGCAGGGCAAGCTCGAGGCGCTGTACCAGCAGCTCGACGACAAGGACGAGGAGATCAACCAGCACTCGCAGCTCGTCGAGAAGCTCAAGGAGCAGATGATGGAGCAGGAGGAGCTCATCGCCTGCACCAGGTGAGCGCGGTGGAGGACGCGGCCATGCAGGGCAAGCTCGAGGCGCTGTACCAGCAGCTCAACGACAAGGACGAGGAGATCAACCAGCACTCGCAGCTCGTCGAGAAGCTCAAGGAGCAGATGATGGAGCAGGAGGAGCTCATCGCCTGCACCAGGTGAGCGGCGCCATTCCACTCACTACACTACACTATGTACTTAACTTAAGCTATACAGTGGCCGCATTCGCATTCTCTCAGCGGCCACTGTATTGTATAGTCATAATAAACCTACCTCAGCTCTGAGAACTATCGCAAGCCCGTGATGCTTGTGATAATAATAAAACCTGCGATTTAGCAGGCGACACGAAGTAAACTATTGTACCTCACCCGTTGAGCGCTTTTTGCATACGAAAATGGGCTACACAGCGCTCACCAGGTTAAAATAATGTGTTTGAAAATTTAATCTAAGTCTACCACGAAAGAGCTGTCGGATTTAAGGTTGCTAGTTTAGTGCCCTGGTTTAGTAGATTTAACGACTCCCAAATCGCCCCCCATGGCACATTTCAGATGAGGAAACCGAAATTGATAGCTGTCAGAGCTGTATTATTATGGGCTTTCGTGTAAAATTAATCCATGTAACCCACACTTATTTCTGTAATGTAAAGCCAGTCTAACGTCTCCCTTGTCCCCGCAGACGCGACTACGAGTCCCTACAAGGCGACATGAACCGCATCCAGCAAGAGAACGAGGCCGCTAAGGAGGAGGTGAAGGAGGTGCTGCAGGCGCTCGAGGAGCTGGCCGTCAACTACGACCAGAAGTCGCAGGAGGTGGACAGCAAGAGCCGCGAGTGCGACCAGATGGCCGAGGAGTTGCAGGCTAAGCAGGTCGGTACACCACACACACCACCTCTACACCTCTCGGGGTAAAGGAAGGAGACGATTCGCCGCGGGCACGCGTTTTTAGGGTTCCGTTCCCGTAGGGTGCCAAACGGGACCCTATTACTGAGACTTCGCTGTCCGTCTGTCTGTCTGTCACCAGGCTGTATATCATGAACCGTGGTAGCTAGACAGTTAAAATTTTCACAGATGATGTATTTCTGTTGCCGCTATAACAACAAATACTAAAAAATAAATTTAATATTAAGGGGGGCTCCCATACAACAAACGTGATTTTAATGCTCATCGCTCAAAATGTTCACAATATATTGAGTATATTATCTACTTAAAAAATAAATAATTAAAATTATATTAATATTTAGGGGGGGGGGGCTCCCATACAACATGTTTGTTTGTTTTTTTTGCGGTTTTTTATAGTACGGAACCCTTCTTGCGCGAGTCCGACTCGCACTTGGCCGGTTTATTTGTTAATATTGCGACCGGATTCTGAATATCGCGTGGCTATAGCGACGGCGCAAAATACCGGTTTGTTTGCAGCCGGCTTTTTGCGCTTCGCTTTAGCTATCTCCGTGCCATTCCTGTCCATGACTCCCGGCCTTGAACACAGAAGGGTGATGGATCTATTGTGACAATATCATCTTACGCATAAGTGTATTTTAACATCGTCTGGAAACTTTCATGAGTCATAGCTGAGGCGATGGGCAAGCCCTCGGTCACGCAAAGTAGAGGGAATACCTTGCTAAAAGTGGGCATGTATGGCAAAAGGCGTAGTGATATAAGTACAACTATATTTTATAGCAGAATTATCCAGGAAAATGTGACGAGCCAGATAGAAAGTGAGAGTACTAATCGTCATTACCTAACAAAACTCTCGCTCCTGTTATTTAGCCAATAAGCGTTCCATTAGCAATGTGCAACGCCGCGAGAATGCCCTAAAAACGCCTTGCGAATACTGGCAATCCATTTCCGACGTGTTACCGGAATACCAAATGACGCCATTTCGGGCGTTTAAGAAGCGGTCGAGATCCAATTGCAATGCGTTTCCCAGTGCAGCACAGGTCCCCTGATAGTCAAATAGTTTTATAGCATGACACGCATTATTACAGAAAACATGAACATATAGATACAAAACAAACAATATTGTTACAACTCGCTGGGCCTCCACAGACGCACCTCGGCACGGCGACGGCGGAGCTGCAGCAGCTGCGCGACATGTCGGCGCACCAGCGCAAGCGCATCGCCGAGCTGCTCGCCAACCTGCTGCGCGACCTGGCCGAGATCGGCGCCGCCGTCGGGGGCTCCGAGCTCGGTAACACACGCGCGTCTACTCTACACTCTACAGACGATACCAGAGTGCTGTGTGGGCTACGAGTGTTTCGACATCAAGACATATGTTATGTTACGTTATCGCGTCGTGTCGTGGTGGGTTGGGATTGTTACTTGCGACGAAGTTGCTCCGGGAATGCAAAGGTGCCTAAGGGAATTGAGACTGCATCTGTGTCTGTCTGTCTAATCGTTTTCTGTCTATTTTGGTTGTTGTGTCCAAATTCTTGACAGAAAACTATTTATAACGCCCCATTTGGCTTAACAGATAACTAAATCATAACATTTACATACAGGCGTATACATTGCGTCTGGCCCCACACTAGTGACACCCTGCTTATGTAGTAAGATGTGCCTCTGGCTATCCCGATGATGTTCGACTCACGTGACTTGTGTTGCCTCGCAGACCTGAAGCTGAACGTGGACACGGTCGGCAAGCTGGAGGAGGAGTTCACGGTGGCGCGGCTGCACATCAGCAAGATGAAGAGCGAGGTCAAGAACATCGTGCAGCGCTGCCACGCGCTCGAGAGCGCCAACCTCGACGCCAACACCAAGGTGACCTACCGACTGTAACAAAACTGTATCAATAAAGCTATCCAACGGTTTTTCGCTTGATGTAAGGTTCGTTGCGTTCAGTTGCGTAAAACTAATGCCTACTATAAACGTCACTCACGCGGCAAAAGATCAATGGAAGACACCATTTGTGATTTTGACTATCTGAATTTCCAATTTGATTACCACCATTTGTCTTCATTTGTAGCTCTACTATGTAGTGTAGTCAGCTCTAAATATCCATCCTAGAAACCATTTCAAGTTAAGAGCTACAATGTCCTTCCCACTAGCTTCGGATCGAAAGGACATTCGAATGTTTAACAAGAGTGGTAAAGGGGGAGAGAGGCACCTTCACGCTAACAGCCGTGTCTCCTCAGATCTCGGAGTACGAGCGGTCGCTGGGCGAGTCGCGGCTGCTGATCTCGCAGCACGAGGCGCGCTGCGCGTCGCTCGCGGAGTCGATGCGCGAGGCCGAGAACAAGAAGCGGCAGCTCGAGGAGGCGGCGGATGCGCTGCGGGAGGAGTGCGCGCGGCTGCAGGTAACACCGCCTCGCCGCCGGCACACCACCAGCATACCACCAGCGAGCTCGCGCCTCTGTT
>CAUOQF010000253.1:0-19776 GCA_963457715.1 Argyresthia albistria | reverse complement strand
TGATCTTGTGAATGAGAGGATTGCGGGAATCGCTATCGATATATACATATTTATATATACCTATGAATATAATGTAAATATTAGCGTGTAAATTAGCGATTAATATAGAATTGGTTTAATTTAACGACATACAAAGGAAAAATCCCATAAATTATTATTGTACCGGGAGTCTTAGTTTTACACTTCCGTTAAAATCTCAATGGTGTTTCGATTGTACCAGTGGAGTAGAACTATTTATTTATTTATACTCCTTTCATTATGTTTAGAACGTAATAACGACTAAAATTCGAGTATTTCTGTTGTAGCTGAATAATATTATTTTTTTATGTAATGCATTTAAAATTATGTGATATTATTGTATGAAAAACATTTTGTCTGACTTCAAAAGTAGTGTCTTCAGGTTCTAGATCTAATTGTAATCGATACCTAATGTTTCATATTTGTATAAAAAAAGATTTAAGTGTTTCATAAATCAATTAATTAAGATATGGTCTTTATTTTAATCATTTCGAGCATCATTTATTGTCAGAAATATTAATGGATACTATGTAATCCCATTGATAGAACATAACTGTATGTGCCCATTGAAACAATTTTACTTCAATACTGAGTCAGACAAAATTTAAAAATTCCCTTTGACTAAGTTCACGCGAAAAAATATTCAGGCAGATTGTTTTCCAAAATCTCATGGAAAAGCCAATCAAGATTGTATTATAGTTATACAAAATCAAACTGTATACTAAAAAGTAAATGAAAGCTTGGTGCGATTCAGGAAATACCATTAAAACTTTTGATTTTTATACCAAATGCATTCTTTCTATAACCCTAGTCTAGTGCATCCTCTATCCTAGAAGACTAGACACCGCCGCTGGTGCTAATTATTTGTGATATTGCTTTATTGTACTATTCATGTGGACGTCTTTTTGTCTCTGCCTACCCCTCTTTTCTCGGAAAAAGAAAGGCGTGAGCATAGTATGCTATTTTGCAATGTATCTTCAAAATCCAGAAATCTAATCTCGACAATAGGTATCTGAACGGACGGCGAGAGATCGTTATTATTTTGAATAAAAAAACCTCCTGCAACAGTCTGTTGTCCTGGTACTTTATGGAAATTTAGGAGTCAGCTAAAAATCCATAAGTCACTCCTAAACAAAAGTCAAGTTTAGGTACAGATAAATTTGCCTACTGATAAGACGTTCATCTGCTTGGCGTGGCGAGATGATCATCACCCGCAGACAGAGAGCGAGAGAGTGAAGGACCGAGCACGCGCTTTCTATGTCCCTGCCCCTCACTATCCGCAGCAAAACCTACCCCCGCACTCAGCGTGCTAGAGGTGCATGTCACAGTAATAATGCAAAGAATAAAATATAAATTGCACTTGACTGATGTATTCATTTGATTACACTAAAGAAGTAAATAAGCCTTGTCTAATTTACAGTATTATTATATTACGATGATTTACACTTGATCTATAATTATATTCTTTACTTCCTGTACCATATTTGAACAGATTTCATTCTCTTGATCTTCTTTTGGAGCTGGAGTACTCCATACAATAGGGCTTCGGCGGTCGGTGGGCATCCGGGGACATAGATATCGACAGGCACAATGCGATCACAACCCCTGGAACAAAAATAGTAGGACTGTAATTCTGAAGACATATAATGTAACTGATTGATAAGCAGTGATCGGAGTAGGCAGAGCTATTTTATGTACTTGCCATATGTAAGAATAATATGGATACTCCCCGAATCTGATTTGAATTGAATTCTAGTGGTGCAGAAAGAGACAAAAACAGGTGGGTCACTCTTGTTTTCGTTTCGTTTCGAGGAACACCCCGCTATTGTTTTTGTTTGGCGACGAAAGCAATGACGACGAGTTTCAACAAAGCGGCAACGTCGCACGTTAGGAAAAAAGTTTGGCAACGTGTTGCTGATATAAAATTTACAATGTCGCTCATGCGCTTATTGCCTTACATAAACCATGTTTTATACTTATTGATAAAAACAATTATATTTATTAAAACCCCGGAGTATCAGTCCCAATACCATGGATTATCCATAATAATATCAATGTTTGCGGTCAATGAACCTAAATAGCTCTGCCTACTCCGATCACTGTTGATAAGTGAGATGCATGCTATTCCAAGTACAGTCTGCATCAGCATACATGACAGCATGCAAGCTACTAAAAGAGACCTTCACAACCTAAACAAACAAACATCTAAACAGCTCAGTGTCAATTTTACATCCTGAGTATTATGTATGCTCACATCTATCCTATGCTCACTGTACATAGCATAGCAAGTGTATAGTCAGCAAGCAGATATATGTGAGCTTTAAATCATAGTTGCCACAACAAAACATCTGATAAGATAACTCCAGCATAACTAATAAACTAGTTTTTTGATAAAGATGCAGTTAAACTCTTCACAATATAAAAGGCCCGTTTTGACAGTTCACGCCCATGAAGTTTTAAGCCCTAATGCATAGGTAATAAAAGCCAACTGTTGCATACAAGCAAAGCGTACAAGTTGCACCTAGGAAAACCGCTTCTATTACCTACTTGAAAACTTCATGGGCGTGAACAGTCAAAACGGGCCTTTTATTTTGTGAATGGTGTAGGTACTACTTTTTGGCTTGCTCCCATATAAATATAACAAGACAGAGTACTTTATTTTTGTTTTACAGGTATCTAGGATAGTTATTTACCAGCTTACCTGACAACTGAGTAAGAGTAGTGGTAATATCCTCCACCATTGGCACAACTGCCCATTGAAATAACCCATCTAGGATCGGGCATTTGGTCATACACTTTCCTTAGAGCTGGAGCCATTTTGTTTGTTAGGGTCCCAGCTACGATCATACAGTCTGACTGCCGAGGAGATGCACGAAACACCACACCGTATCTGTAAATTTAATTACAATAAATATTAGAAGACACTCACTCCAACAATGCTTATACTGACACTGACATGTTAAGCTTCCAATCTAAATAGTATTAAGTTTAGCACCTAGTAATTGTTATCCTTGCGTAAGGACACAGGCCGAACAAACTAACAATAGCAAACAATATGTAAATGTGGGAGCGAGATAAAGATAAAGAGAGGGTTGCAGGTTTCATAAAAAATAATGCTGAGCATCTATGAGCTGCTTGCAGCTTGCCTTGCATAAATAGTTGTTATGATGCAAACCTAAATCAAATAGTGGATAAATTATTAGTTACCTGTCCATGTCATAGCGGGGAGCAGCCATGTGCATCATCTCTACAGCGCAACACGCCAAACCGAAGGTCATAGGCCAGATGGAGCCCTTCCGTCCCCAGTTGAGCAAATCATCCAAACGAGCTACTGCATACTCCGCAGCATTGGCCGTGTCTTGAAACGGAGAGTAAAGACGCTTCTCATCGGCTTTCGGAGCGGGCAAGTGCGTATTACGTATTTGTTCTACGACGGCGGGTGCAAACACGCCTTTCTTTACAATAGTAAGCGCTGTGGATGGGGCAGACCCCAAAGCTTTGATAGCGAGCATGGTTACCTGCAAAATAGGGACTTTGTTATTACAGAATGGATGTCACGCAAGTTTTAGGTGTGTGTATTGATACTTACAGTTAAATTAGAGCATCCACGGGGGACTGATGCTCAATTACGCTTATTTCTAAATCAAAATAACACCAAAATTTACGTAACGAAGAGAGAGACGTAGCTTTTACAAGGTTTGTTTACATAAAGTGACATTTAGATTTTATTAGTGAAACCTCAGAACAATTAACTGAAACGCCATGAATTTTAATCAATCTGTTTAAACGCATTGGAACTTTCTTCTTTCATTGGAATAGTAAATTAAATTATGACAAAATTACGTGTACATATCACTGCTTTTTCAGGGATATACATACTGGATAAAGTTTTTTTTGGATACAACACGCTTCGTAAATGCACTTGCCAACGTCAAGTTTTTTTAAGTCGTTTTTTCCGTTTTTCCATACCGCCGCCGTGCCGGCCCAGCCAACGGCGACGGCACCGGTTTCGTGCGTAGGTGTTTTTTTATTTGATGTCCATTGCAAATTTGAGTTGTCCAGACATTTAACTATTTTTTATATATTTTAAAAGCAATGTACATGGTGAAACTTCTTATTTATGTAATTTTCACATATTTTAGTAACAAAATTAATCTTTGAATGCGTCCTCGAGAAGGAAAGGACCGCGCGCTTCAGACCGAAACGGACAGAATCGGAACGCCCAAACAGCTGTTTGCAAATGTCAAATTGACATGGCGGCTCGGGGGCTTCGAACGTCAAAGCGGGAATTGAAAAATAATTTCCAATAATTTTAAAACTGCTTTTTACGTGGAAGTGTTGATGGCTAGCGCATGTCTGAGAGTTTAAATATTGTTATTTTGGCTTTATTTACCTAGCTAGAGGCTTTTTGGTGTCTGGTAACTGTTTGTGCTTGTCTGTTTCAAGTGTGCTTGATTTCCCTAACTAGTTCTCACAAATTTGTCCTATTACCCCTGTGGTTGGGGTCCTAAGAGTCCCTAAGCATGGCGGGTAATGAGAAGAAACCCCCTGATATTTCTCAAAATGCCTTCGAGGCATCATCTCCAGTATCCTCGGGTATTACTACTCCCCCTTATTCGCCACTGAGCGACAATATATACAAATCACCTGAAGACAGTAGGGAGATGGAGAATGATCAATCAGCCTCATCCCGTAAACGCTCTCATACAGCCTTGTCGGTCGAAAACAAACCGGAACCCAGCAGCAGTACAAAAGTGCCTAAAAATATCGGTCGTATCCGATACTCAGCTACTGACAAATCTCCCTTTCTTGTACATGTTTCACGAGCTGAAACAGATCAACAATCCGGAACCACCATTCACCCGGTCAAGTTTGGCATGTTCTTACTGAGAAATAAATTTCAGGGTATAAAAAACGATGGTGTTAAAAGGGTGGGCAGAAACCGTGTATCGGTAGAATTCCACAGACCTGACTCGGCTAACTCCTTTATAACAAGCAATGCATTAATATCAAACGGATATTCGGTAACTATCCCATCATATAATATAACCCGCATGGGAGTTATAAAAGACGTCCCAGCAGAATGGTCCGAGGAAGAAGTAATTGAAAACATTGAGGTTCCAAATGGATGTGGTAAAATATTAAAAATACGCCGTATAAACCGCAAGGTTGTTTCAGATGAAAAAACCGAATGGAAAGCCACTCAATCTGTTATAGCTACTTTCGATGGTCAGGTTCTCCCTAAGAGGGTATATTCTTTCTTCACATCTCTCCCTGTAGAGTTGTACCATTTCCCAACAATCCAATGTTACAACTGTTGCAGGTACGGTCACACTAAAACTAAATGCCGCTCAAATCCCAGATGTTCACGTTGTGGTGACAACCACTCCACAGAGACCTGCTCCCTAAGCCCAATTTGCTTTTTTTGCTCTGGCAATCACTTTGCGACCAGCAAGGATTGTCCGGAACAAATGAGACAAAAAAATATCAAAATTACTATGTCTGAAAGAAACACTTCATATGAGGAGGCATCTCGCTCCTTCCCTTCGTCCTATAGGTCTTTTGCAGAGGTGGCAGCAACTACTCCTTCCCCTCTAACCCAATCAAACTCCTTACCTGGCTCACTACCCTCATCTTCTTCTGTTTCATACAGAAAAACTGTCTTCCAAAACAAAAAGCCCAATCATTTCTCCCCTTCAGGATATGACAAGGTAAGTCATCAAAAACTTATCAACTCCTTCTCTATTCCAGAGCCTCAGAATGGCTGCGCCCTTCAAGGCCAATCTCCTAGCCAACCCTCGTCTTCAGACAATATTGTCTCACTCTTGTTATCCCTAATTACTTCCATTATCTCATCTAATAATTCTATACCTGACCACGTAGCATCTCAACTCTTCTCTGTTTTAAAAAATTTCAATGGCTCTTTCAGCCATCCTCCAATGGAACGCGAGAGGCGTCCATAATAAAATCAATGACTGTATATACTTATTTAATCAACATAAGCCTCTTGTCTTTGCCATCACGGAAACATGGTTTAAACCGGGTTCCCGCTCTAACATACGGGGATACTGTTCTTTCCGTGATGACAGACAAGATGGATGGGGCGGAGCCGCCCTTTTTGTAAATAATCGTGCCTGCCCTGTACAGCTCCCTATCCCCCCCCATTGTGACCAGATTAATGTTGTTGGAGTTAAAGTCCAAGACATCTCCATTATATCTATATATACCCCCCATCCTAATCTTTCTTTTATTTCTGACTTAAGAAATATTTTCTCTGGTCTAACCCCCCCATTCCTAATCTTAGGTGACTTTGACAGCCATCACTCTTCATGGGGCTCACCCCACAATGATAGTTTTGGAAATGCGTTGTCTAACCTGTTTGATGATCTCAATCTGTGTATATTAAACGATGGATCTGCCACTCGCTTGACACCCCCCACTCAGAATAAAAGTTGCGTGGACATTTCATTATGCTCCCCGGATATGGCATCTCTATTGCACTGGCACAGGCTGGGTCTCACTTATAGCAGCGATCATTTCCCATTAAAAATGTTCCTGCCACATTCTTCAATCCCTCATAAGGACCATACCCCCCTACTTAAATACCGTTTAAATGAAGTCAACTGGGATAAATTTGCTGATAATCTGAGACCCCACATAGTTAACCTTCCTAATGTTTGTGAGGAAAATGCTGAATCTTGCTACAGCCAGTTTACACAAGCTATCTCGTCAGCAGCGGACGAAACATTTCCTCTCAAAAATTCGGCATCTGACAAAATTTCCTCTCCCCCGTGGTGGGACAAGGAATGCACGGAGTTCATCACAGCACGGAACAATGCAGAACGAGCCTACGCCGATAGTATGACCACTGACAACCTCATAATCTATCGCAAAATAGTCGCCAAATCCAAGCGTGTATTTAGAAAGAAAAAAACGGATAGTTGGAAACGATTCTGTTCTTCCTTATCACCTTCTACTCCTCCTTCTATAGTTTGGCGGCAGATAAACAGGTTTAGACGGGGTTGTGTGGCTCAATCGTCTCCTCGAATTTCTCGTCCTATTGCTGAGATGTTTTTCAATAAGCTGGCTCCCGATTTTGTCCCTCACCAGGAGGACTATTCCAACCACACTACTGACCCAACCCAAGTTCATGATCCGTTAGACGCTCCTTTCTCCATTGTTGAGCTACAAACAGTGTTATCCCATGTGCGAGACTCAGCACCTGGAATGGACGGATTCCCCTACTCATTTCTGTCCAACGCTGGCTTACCAGCATTACAGTACTTCCTGCAGATTGTTAACATCTTCTATAATTCTGGATTAGTACCTAGCCCCTGGAAGAACCAAGCGGTTATTCCCATTTTAAAGCCCGGGAAATCCCCTGATAACCCGAACCACTACAGACCAATAGCTCTTTCTTCTGTAATGGCTAAAACCCTAGAGCATATGATCAAGAACAGACTGGAATGGTTTGTAGAGTCTAAGGATATCTTAGCAAAGTCCCAGTTTGGGTTTCGCAAGGGATGTAGTACTGCTGATAGTCTCAGTATCTTCACCACGGATGTCCGTTTGGCTTTCTCCAAGAACCACTCAGTCTTAGCCGTCTTCTTAGATATTTCCTCTGCTTATGACAGTGTCCTTCTTTCGGTACTCAGGTATAAATTACAAGAGCTGAATATCCCTGTAAGAATGAGACACTGCATATGCAGCCTACTTATGTCTAGGTCAATCACGTTACGTGTTCCTGGGGAGGAATTCGAACCCCGCATGGTGTGGCGAGGTCTACCACAGGGGTCGGTTCTCAGCCCCCTGCTCTACAACATATACACTTCATCTCTTCACTCCTCTCTAAATGATGACTGTCAAATTCTCCAATATGCTGATGATTTAGCGCTATACATTCCTAGTTTCTCAGTTGACGATGCTGTAGAGTCTATGCAATTATCCCTGAACTCATTAATCAACTGGTTATCATTAAATGGGTTAGAACTATCCGCCTCTAAGAGCACTGTGGTTGTATTTTCTAGGAAACGGAACATCCCAGACATTTACTTAGAAATAAATGGTTTCTCTATCCCCGTACTCAATTGTGTTAAATTTCTAGGCGTATTCCTGGACTCAAAATTATCAGGCTCCACCCATCTTGGCTACATTGTCAGTAAATGTGAAAAAACTATAAATATCCTCCGTGTCCTCTCAGGCGTATGGTGGGGTGCACACCCTTTTACCCTAAAGTTACTGTACAATGCACTCATTAGGAGTGTACTAGACTATGGCTCTTTCCTACTGGAACCATGTAGTAAACTGGCACTATATAAACTAGACAATATCCAAGCCAAAGCTCATAGAATTATCCTTGGTTGCATGAAGTCATCTCCTATTAACGCCTTACAGGTGGAGTGTGGGGACCCTCCTCTTCACCTTAGACGCCAATTTCTTGCTGACCGTTTTATATATAAAGCTTATCTATTCACTCACCATCTATTGTTTCCAAAATTAGAATATCTAAGTAACATTTGCAACAGAAACAATGCTTACTGGAAATGTAAAACCCCTCCTCTGATCCTCAATAGTTATAGGAAGATCACAAGACTGGAGAATACTGCCCCTATCAAACGAAGTGTACACCTACCTATATATGAATTTTCCCTTGAATGCATCCATTATATCCCCAATATAATTTTAGACCTTAATATTGACAAGGGCTCCTCTTTGGCCAATCAGTCATTTAACTCCATTCTGAACTCTAGATGGGAAGGGTGGCAATATTTTTACACAGATGCCTCAAAGCTGGAGAAATCTGGCATGACTGGTTTCGCAGTATTTTTCCAAAATTCTAAAATAGAAATTAAATTTCAGAGCCCTCCCCAAAGCTCAGTTTTCACTGGAGAATGCTTAGCTGTTTTGGAAGCCTGCTTATTTATAGAGTCACACAACATAAAAAAATCGCTTATCATTTCGGATTCCAAAAGCTGTCTGCAGGCCCTCCTGAAAAATCAATTTAAATCAAAACTGCACAACAATATCCTTTTAGAAATCAAAAATTGCCTTCTCGAGTGCTCCCAAAAAAACATTGAAATTAATTTAATATGGGTCCCTAGCCACTCTGGCATAGTGGGGAACGAACATGCTGACAAATTGGCTAAATGTGCAGTCTTAGAGAATAGTGCCAGTGACCGTAAGCACTTCACTAATCAGTGCTATGATCTATTGGCCTTACCTGTAACGGACATGCAGAAGACCTGGTTGGTTGAATGGTGTGCTTCAAGTAAGACCAAGGGAAAGCGTTATGCGTCGATTCAGCCGAGTATCCCTACGAAACCTTGGTTTTCCAAATTCAAAAATCTCCCTAAATCTTTGGTCTCAATATTATGTAGAATACGTTTAGGTCACTGCTGCACACCTGCATTCCTTAAAAAAATCGGAATCAGAGCCGACCCGACTTGTGATTGTGGTGTGGAAGATGGGACTGTGGATCACATCTTCCTTAACTGTCCCATTTATGGCATGGATTCCCTATACCCCTCAATCCCCTCCCTAGATATCCCTACCCCAATTAACATCTGCCACCTCCTCTCCTTATTCCCTAATCCTAAAGTAGTATTTTTATTGGCTAAGTTTTTGCACGTAAACAAAATTAAATTATAGAAGTCGTCGGTCGCTCACTAACAATGTGTTCCATGTATATTTGTAAATATTGAATATAATTAAAACCATTATTGTGTCGATTTTTCTAATATCAGATCCCAAAAAGTCAACCACCCTTTCTTAAATCTTGTTACGCGTCTCACATGTTTCGTCATCACATGACACTGGCATAAATTGTCTGGCAAAGACAGATTGCCATGAACTAAAATTGAAGTTGAAGTTGACATGGCGGCTCACCGCGGCTCTGCCATTTGAAAAATCGCAGAAGCTTTTTGTTTGTTGTCCATTTTCCCATAAAAGCAAGAGCAAGTTTAGGTACAATACAATTCATGAAAAATACCAATACCACATTGCTCTTTTGCTCTCCAACAGCTTCACAATGGCAAGACTTCAGAAGGTAGGAAACAGATCGCATTCGCAGAATGTAAACTTGACATGTACTTACCTTGGTTTTCTGATATTCTATGTTACAATTTGTTGTACTCTCATCTCACGGGGTACAAGAATCCAAACACCTAATTTGTTAAAATACGTAACGCCGCCGCCGTTAGGGCTGTTGCGCATGCTAATGAAAAATGGTCATACACTCGAAAAAAGAACCTGCTGCCTTCTGGTCTGGTGAAGTTAGGCAAAAAAAAGGGTTGCATTTAATTGTTACTTGATCGAAATTGAATAAACTAATTACCTATTTCGACAGGAAAAGAAGTGGTTTAATCCTATGTCTGAATTAGATGATGAGGAACCCAGGAAGCCAGCTATTACGAAGAAAGCAGTTGAACGCAAGCCTACGGAAAATGTGAGTTTAAATACCCATGTTGTTATATGCCAATATTCTATTAACCCCTTCTTTCTTAGAAGCACACCGCTCGAACGACCGAACAATGGCGACCTATTGTTATATATGATGTGTCGGCGAACCAGTTAACTTTATTCTACAAATGAATAAGCATGAGTCAACATTACCAAAATGATTAAACTGGATCTAATATTATAGTAGTGCCTGTGGTAGTACTTGACAGCAGTGGCTGTGTCAGTAATATCAAATTAGCAATGTTGTTTCAGTAACAAACAGTACACACACACATCTAATATTATATTAGCAATGTTGTTTCAGTAACAGTACACACACATCTAATATTATAGTGCCTGTGGTACTACACAGCAGAGGCTATTGATTAAGATGTCAGTAATATCAAAATTACTAATGGTGATTCAGTAACAGCACACAAAATTTTCAGTTTCAGGTGACTTCCTCTCTAAAATCAAACAAAAATCCATCATTCAACATTGACAATAAGAATTGGATGAGAAACTTTGATCCAGTCACTGTTGAGGACTTGGCTGTAAATGGGAAGAAAATACAAGAAGTAGAAATGTGGATGACATCAGTATCAGAGTGTAGTTGTGGGGATATTTTGCTGCTTACAGGCCCCGTTGGATGCGGAAAAACTATAACAATACAAACACTCGCCAAGAAACATGGATTTAAGGTTACTGAATGGATCACTCCAATGGATATTGATATCCCTTCTGAATATGGTAAAGGAATTATCTTGTACTACATAACATACCTATTTTATGTAAAAGCATAAGAGTAGTCTCCATCTTAGTTTCCAAGATGAATTATCTTCATTTTCAAACTCAAACTCAAACTCAAAACGTTTATTGCGACATTGTGGTGGTATATGGTGTATATTTTAGTGAGTCTCTTATCCTAATGAGTTTACCTGTTTTCTTTCTTTACCCATTGTAAAGTCCATTCACTAAGATATGGTCGTCTTTGTATTGCACCACATCTTTTCCTCCACCTATGCTAATTATTGCACATATTCTAGAATCAACTATATTTCTGATCTTGTATTTTGATTGTTCTGCAGGTGACTATGAGTTCAGAGAAAAGCAATCAACAAAGTTCTTGGACTTTATAATCAGTGCTGCCAATTTCACATCTCTGCTAGATAACAACACAAGAAAGCTGGTTTTAGTTGAAGACTTTCCTAACACATTCATGAGGAATCCAACAGAATTTACCAATGTTTTGGAGTAAGTAGGTATTTCGTACATATTTATTGTACACACTCAAAAATACAGAGAAGGAATATACAAAGGCTAGGTACAAAAGATAAAATAAAAAACAGGTAGGCCTATGTGCTCAGTATTTCATGTATTTTATGATATGTTTCCTCTCCCACCACCCTAGGTTTGCTGGAAGAAATATCTTGTTAGAGATATGCTCACATCTGTACAAATTTCTGTATTCCATACTAATCCTGCAGGTCAGGAATTATGCTTGCCATATATTTTGCATCATTCAACTTGATAAAAGTAACACTTATGAAAACCTTTTTCTCTTTCAGGCAATACAAAAACAGAGCTAAGTCACCAATAGTGTTCATATGCTCAGATTCACACAATGATAACAAGAATTCAGCCATGAACCTATTCAACCCCCAATTGAAGGAACAATTCAACATTACCCATTTTGCGTAAGTTACTCGACATACTATTGCGCTGTTTACTTATATTATTTAATTTACTACTCATCCCAGTATAATAAAGTCTGTTGAGTTTCAGTTGTTAATACAAAAACCATCTATTGCTCACAGATATACATGCTTACTCACCCCCCTCAGCTCCCCTGTGTGCTTTTTCGCTTCTTCTTTAATTAAAGTGCCTCCACATGGCCCACATGTGCAGGGCCTTTGTGCATTTCCTCTTCTCCCGCTTATTCCCTAACTCGCACGTAGCAAGAGCTAAATTAGTCATTGCAGGTTGTCTAGGAGGCCAGGCATTTACTGTATAACTTCTGTACCAGATTGAACAGTGTAGCGGCGACAGGACTAAAGGCAGCCCTGAAGAGAGTAGCAGAGATAATAAACAAGAAGTACAGTTCTTTGTACAAGCCTCCAACAGTGGATCTCATAGAGTGCGTTGTGAACTCGTCGGCGGGAGATGTCAGGTCCGCGGTGCTCAACTTGCATTTTGCATGTCTAAAAGGTACTACTTAACTAGCTATTTTACATACCTTACTAAGTAAGGCTGACTTTGATTTTGTGTATGAAAGGTATATGTATGATGTTCGTTTTAACGGTGATGGAAAACATCGTGAAGAAACCTTAATTGCTCCATAGCTGTGGAGATGGACTAGCCCCCTGTTACGCAAAATCGAGAATAGAATCACTGGCTGAAAGTGGGCGCAGTCTGCCACCCTGTATGGGAAAAGGTGTGACGCTATGTTAGGTACATGATGTGAGTGGTGTGATTGTCACTATGTGAACCATACTTGACAAAATATTGTTTCATTCTCAGTTTGCTCCGGGTTTCAGGTTCAAACCAAAGTTTAGAAACCAGTCAATTTATAGAAAAGGACAAAAGCAAAAGTAAAGTACCAAAAAAGAAGAAGAAGAATACATCAAGTAAATTCGCATCTATCGGTAAGGACCAAACTGTCAGTATTCTGCATGGCGTGGGCAGAGTTCTCAATCCGAAATGTAAGTACATATGTTAATAATCTACTCATCTGAAGTATCTGAACTGATATGGCTGAACTTTTTGTTGTTACACGACAATATTTAACTGTGCTGTTATGCCAATTCAATGAACAGTCGAGTTTAATATATGAGCATTTTCAAGGTATCAAATATAAATGTACATGGAAGGGTACATACGTATTCTGAGCAGATATATCAAAGTTATATAAATCTGCTCATATATTTATGTACAATTTATATTTAATGCCTTGGTAATGCTCATATACAAGGTGTAAATGAATTAACTCAAAATGAGAAACTACTTTGTTAGGGACATAATTCTGAGCAACTTTCACTAAGAAACCGATTTGATCAGAGCAACTTTATTTTTCAGTTCATACAAATCACCTGACCACTGAATGTACTGTAAAAATAAAGTTGCTCTGATCAAATTGGTTTCATAATGAAAGTTGCTCAGAATGATGTCCTTAACAAAGTAGTTTCTCATTTTGCGTTAATTCATTTACACATTGTATACTCGTACTTATGAACTCGACTATACCCACCATCATAGTTGCAAAACCGTCACTTGCCTTTATCGAAACTTTGTCTTTTTAACCGACTTCCCAAAGGAGGAGGTTTACAATTCGTCAGGATGTCTTTTTTTTGTGCCCCGATAACGCCTAGACGGATGGACCGATTTGGAAAATTATTTTTTGTTTGAAAGGGTTTACCTTCCCATTGGTCCCATTGACACCAGGTCAGGATCTGATGATGGGATCCTGGAGAAATCGAGGGAACTCTTCAAATATTATAGGCATATGATTTTTGTGTTTTTAGTAATAACTCGTGCATTTACTCACGATGATGAAGACCACATATGGCCACCAAAACTGCTCAATACTAGGTACAAATACAATGCGTGGGTGACGGTCAGGCAACGCATACCCTAAACCGTTGGACCTAGAGCCATGAAACTTTGTACAGAGGTTCCTTAGTAGCGTGGGGTAGCACTGAGATGGGATTTGACAAAATTAATTCCCCAAGGGGGTGGGGGATAAGGGGTTACAGTTTGTATTAAACTCAATCTTATCAAATAGGGTTTGTGGAAGTCGGTTTTTTTCTAAAGTTTACTTTTTGTTTCAATTATTAAAGTGGGGGATAAGGGGTTACAGTTTGTATTAAACTCAATCTTATCAAATAGGGTTTGTGGAAGTCGGTTTTTTCTAAAGTTTACTTTTTGTTTCAATTATTAAAGTGGGGGATAAGGGGTTACAGTTTGTATTAAACTCAATCTTATCAAATAGGGTTTGTGGAAGTCGGTTTTTTCTAAAGTTTACTTTTTGTTTCAATTATTAACACACATAATTATAATATTATGCTAATACTTTTTAACACCCTTTTGGACACGTGTGTTGTTGTAACTAAATAACATTGTGCAGCAAATCTAGGAATGGACGCCCACTTTTAGTTCCTCTACCATCCATCTGTATGAAACTTGGTATGTGTATGAAGTCCAGATGACAATACAATAATATGGTACAATCGAGCTGGTCTGACCATGGAGCTTGTAATCCCATCGCGTTTGGGCTCTTTTGATTAATCAAATACAAATTCGTTTATTTTGCCAAACAGAGTACAATAATTATAAAACTTACTAAATATGTGGGTAGGTAGTTAGAATTTTTAATTGTAGTTACTGCGATCTCCGCACTAGGCTAACCTTATCGGTCGATCGTAAGCGGAAACGTGTTAGATTTATTACGTGTGGGATATGAGATGAGATAATGTATTATTATGTACTTAAACAAGCTGAAATACATAAAATAAAGATAAAATTGTAAAATCGGTAAGTACCTATGTTAACAAAATATTAAAAATGTAATATAAACTATATATAAATTAATTTTCATCACATCTATTCAAAAAGATCTACTTTAGTCCCGGCAAACAGGGACTAAAGCA
Source organism: Argyresthia albistria (assembly GCA_963457715.1). Classification (NCBI taxonomy): domain Eukaryota; kingdom Metazoa; phylum Arthropoda; class Insecta; order Lepidoptera; family Argyresthiidae; genus Argyresthia; species Argyresthia albistria. Next base: position 4,675 of record CAUOQF010000253.1, on the reverse strand, counting down.
GGTCATTTAGTCCCTAGGGACTAAAAGTAGCTTTTTAATTTTATTGCCAGTACAAAGGAAAAAAAATGCTGTCACTAATCATTTTCACTACCACTCAGGCTGACAGACCCAATTAAAAGAGAGATCGATTCAAAACGCAGCCAATAAAAAAAAAGTTTGTACTAAAATTACACAGATTAGATAATCCGATCGACCGAATCGATTGACACCGATTGGTGACAACAGAGAAACAACCTTACAGAATTGATATCGAAACACCGACCAAATAATTAAAAAGTTGTGGAAAATTTGTAAACAAAGCGCGCCAAATCTGAATGCTGTATGTAATTATTTCAATTTCGTTTTCGGATATGAGTAAAGAATATCTATGAGTGAAAGTGAGTGTCTAACTCCAGATGATAACAACAAACGCGAATGAAAAATACAAGATCTGTTACCAATAAAATCACGAGAAATATAGGTATGTAAAAACTGTAATCAATCCTGTAGAAAAATTCAAGAGGAACAAAGTGTTTATCTGAAAATGCTTTTTGAACCAATTTTCAAGATTTAGCCAATACTAAACAAGCTTTAACTATGTGGGGGACATATTCGTAATTGGTAATTTCTTTATTGTACTAACACAAGAATGACATACAGAAAACTTATAATAGATAACAAGAGATTTCTTCCAACAAACCATTACACACGACGACATATCACGACAATTGTGTAAATAAATATAGGGTGTAACAGAAAGGGGTGTATAAGCCGAAAGAAGGTTGTTAGGGACATCATTTTGAACAACTTCACTATGGGACTGACTTGACTGACTCCACCATACTATCAGCGCTAGGCCCGAAATGTACTGAGTTGATAAAAATAAAGTTGCTCTGATCAAGTCGGTCCCATAGTGAAAGTTGTTCAGAATGATGTCCCTCTTTCCGCTTGTACACCCCTTTCTGTTACACCCTGTATAGGTACATGTATGTTATTTTATTGATTACTTACTACTTTTCTCATAGAGGGTGATGAAAAGTAGAGTGTCCACCTCAGGAGTAAAAACTATTTTTGGCTCGAGTGATGTAATTTGAATCCCTCGCTCCCTCAGGATTCTACTTTTGAGTCCCTCGTTACACTCGGGACTCAACTCTAGAATCCCTCGGTCGCTCAGGATTCAAAAAACACTCTCGCCCTAACAATAGTTCTTTACTTCCTTGGTAAACAATCTACTTTTTAAAAGCGCATCTGAAGTTTCTTTATTTATCTAATTATTCGCATTTACTTTCTTGGATTAAACATGGTGGTAAAATATTTTCAGTTTCGTCATAATTTAAGCTAATGAGGTATTTTCTTACTTTATTTTTGTTTCTTCTAATGTAGATGTTTTGATATCTAGTTTTTGATTTATCTTATTGTAAATATAAGGATGTAGCTAATTGGAGTGTTTCTGGGCAAATGACGTTTTAACGGGACTGGGGCAAAGTCTAAAAACTCTTCTCGAGAGGAGCCATGGGTAGTCTGCATCTCAGGTCTGCATGTCTAATTGTCTATGGTGGCTTGCATTTCGTTGACAGTCAGCTGCCGTAAAGGGAGTAAGTATAGTATAGAGATGCCACATCGTCAGAAAAAAAAAAGAAAAGAAAGAGATGACATAATACGAATCATTTTTGTGTAAGTGAGAAACAATAACGATCACCTGTCCCTTACCCGCGTATGTGTTTTTGTTGTTGGCCACAGTATTTTCAAATGCTTGTTTGCTCTTATTTTGACAGATGAGTGGCAGAAAATCTCTGATTTTGAACCTTATGCTTATTGAGAACCTGAGAACCAATTCTATCTCCATCTCAAAAGTGTACGCATGCACTCCGTCTATTCCTTTCTCTGTCTACGTCAGCTGCAGATTCTCTATCTCTTTTTTACCTTGGCCCACCTTCTTTTCAACGGTTTCCAAACGCGCCAGCATTGACGACGGTCTCCAGGTTGTTTTTCACCTCGTTTAGATCGTTTCTCAGACCGCGTATCTCTTCCATCACAAGGCTAAGGCTTGGCGATTCTGTGCCTTCGGGTTCCGATGTGGCTTTAATTTTTGCTGGCCCCCGTTTGGCCATTTTGTGAAGCCTAGTTGATGTCGAAAAACGCTCCGCTTGTTTCGCCGCTTGATTCCAGCTATGTTCGTGGCAGCTGGCGGAATGATTCACTGCAGCGGTCGGAGCTGTGAGATTGAGACAGCAGTATTCGGTATCTTCTGAAGTCGGAGTGAGTGAGACAGATGGCCTGATCGCTAGTCTGAGTAATTGTCTTAAAACTCACTTTTAGGGCTTGATGTGGGGTGTTAGTCACTAGGTAACGTCGAAAAGGATTTATTATCACTGGTAGATCACTATCTTTTGGTCAAAACTGTAGTATATACTATTTTTTATTGATAAAACTAACAGAAGCAACTGTAAACACGTCTGGCTGTGCCGCTTGCGATCGCCGCGCTCGTGACAAGACATTTTGATCTTGAAAGGGCGTTTTTTATACTACTACAATTATTTGCAGTGATGACCGTGGGCTCTCGGCAGCAACTCACGCATCCGCCGTCGGAAGTGATCGAGCAGTTCGTCAGCCGGCCGGCGTCGTTCGTCAGCTTCCTGCACGAGAACTATCTGCCGCACTACAGCTCCATCGATGACGCGCAGCGAGCGGCGGCCGCGCTGAGCGATGCCGACTACTTGTTGGCAGAGTGGAGGGTACACAGACAGACATACTGGGCTGGGAGTCACGTAATGAATAGCATGAAAATAGCTATAGCGAGACGCGCCGCGCGGGCTCCAAACAAACCGGAATTTTGCGCCCTGCCATGCCATGCAATTCCGTAAGCGACTCACGGCCCTGCATGTTTACGTAGGCCTCTGGCTCTAGTACTAGAGGATACTGTCACGGGAAACAAAAATAGCTACGTTACAAACAATACATTAAGTTTTTTCCTGTTTATAAAGGTATGATTCCGGGATGGACCGCAGACCGCAGGCGACACTACTGGTTTCTATGCATCTCTATGAAATTGATTCAGAGCGCGGCGGCACTGCGGTCTGCAGTCGCGTAGCATTTTCTATGGCGGTGGTGTTGCGGCGCCGCAGTGTCGCCAGCGGTCCGTCCCGGAATCATACCTTCAGAAAACAGGAAACCAAAGTGACGGTCTGTTTTCGTTTAGCGGTTCTTTGTAGGGCCCAGAAAGAACACATACCCAGAATCATCACATTTTTGCACCCGTAGCGTGCAGCCCCCGCGGGGCGTCTCGGCGAGAGCGTGAAGGACAGAGCGCGCTCTTTACTTGTCTCTGTCCCTCAACTTCCGCGAGCAAATTTCTCCCCCACACGGCATGCTAAGGGTATTTGTTACGTCCTCTCCTTACTCATGGAACATTTGCAGGAGCGCCTGTGCCAGGAGTACGGCTTGTACATTGCTGCCGCTGGCCTGATGCTGGCGAACACCGCACCGGTGTCCGCGTGGAACCCCGTCAGGGGACCCAAGAGCATGAACATTCAGTACCCGTAAGTGTTTCGCGAATGTTACTGATAGCTAATACATAGTTGGATTGACCCCGATCTCACGCGCGACGCACCTAATTGACCAAGTTATACAAGGTGTAAATGAATTAAGGCAAAAAGAGAAACAACTTTGTTAGGGACATCATTCTGAGCAATTTTCATTATCAAACCGATTTGATCAGAGCAACTTTATTTTTCACTTCTCCATACAAATCAGCTGACCGACTCAGGCCAAAATGTACTGGGAAGTGAAAAATAAAGTTGCTCTGATCAAATTGGTTTCATAATGAAAGTTGCTCACTCAGAATGATGTCCCTAACAAAGTAGATTCTCATTTTGCGTTAATTCGTTTACACATTGTATTTATGATTACCAACCTCCACTTGTTACGATCGATCTTGACATACATCTTTTACTTTCATTTATTATGTGTAATAATTGAAACAAAAAGTAAACTTTAGAAAAAACCGACTTCCACAAACCCTATTTGATTAGATTGAGTTTAATACAAACTGTAACCCCTTATTCCCCCCCCCCCCCTTGGGGACTTAATTTTGTCAAATCCCATCTCAGTGCTACCCCACGCTACTAAGGAACCTCTGTACAAAGTTTCATGGCTCTAGGTCCACCGGTTTAGGCTATGCGTTGCCCGTCAGCCACGCATAGTACATTCTATTTGTACCTAGTATAAGAGCAGTTCTGGTGGCTGTGTGTGGTCTTCATCATCAGTTCCACACCAAAATATTATGCTTACCATGTGCATTTGCACGAGTTGTTATGAAAAACACAAATCACTATAGGTCTGCCTATAATATTTGAAGAGTTCCCTCGATTTCTCCAGGATCCCATCATCAGATCCTGACCTGGTGTCAATGGGACTAATGGGAAGGTAAACCCTTTCAAACAAAAAATAAATTTCCAAATCGCTCCATCCGTCTAGTCGCTATCGGGGCAATACATAAAAAAAAATAAAACATCCGGACGAATTGTAAACCTCCTCCTTTGGGAAGTCGGTTAAAAAGGTGTTCTTATTTGTTTCAGGACAACATCAGACATACCACTGCTAGAACCAAATCATCTCTACAAGGGAAAAGTGCTCGTTTCAGATTTTAAAACATATTGTAATATTATTAATAGGAATAGGTGATTTATTTTCATTG
>CAUOQF010000252.1:0-13027 GCA_963457715.1 Argyresthia albistria | reverse complement strand
TCAGCCACCACCTGGAGTTGGAGGTCTTACCGCTAACATAAAAAATAATAGAATGTCATCCCGGTAAACTAAACCTCGTGTAAAATACAACTTTGGCCTCCCTGTGACTTCGTGGTGTTTACGGTCATTGTAATAATATAAATTCTGGCTATAGAACAGATTCGTTTCGTGTTTATAGTTGTTGTTGGAGGGTCGATTTAGTGAACAAGTTGGTGATGCGCCTGACGCATGCGCATGACGGCACCAACATTTGATGAATCATACATAGCCCTTATTTCTGAAAACATAAGGCTCATGATGGCACTGTCAGACTCCTTGTCGTTACGCTTACAATATACCGGGTGTTTGGAGTTTGGAGCGACAAAACATTTTGGGGAGTTAAGAGACTTCATTCTGAACAACTTTAACTATGAAACCGATTTGATCAGAGCAACTTTATTTTCCACTTCTCTATACAAACCTTCTGATAACCGCTCGGCCCAAAATGTATTGAGATGTCATAAAAAGTTGCTCTGATCAAATCGCTTTCATAGTTAAAGTTGTACAGAATTGTGGCTTCTACTCCACAAAAAATATTTGTTCCATACTCCAAGCACCCTGTATTGCAACATAACTTGGTGCAAACGATATTCGCATCCCGAGCGGGAGCAAAGAAATGGGTTTGAAGACTCCTGGGTTTTTATAAGTTTCGCTTGTTCCGTCCGCAGGTGTGCACAAACCACAACGAGACGTGGTCTTCAGACTGCGAGGTGTACCGGCAGCGCTGCCTGTGCCTCGAGGGGGACGCCCTGTGCCGCGGCGCGCAGTTCCACCACGTGCAGATAGAGTACTACGGCGTCTGCCGCGAGATGCCGGCAAGTGCACGCCGCTGTCGCACCCCTACTGTTACATAACACAACGAGACGTGCACGCCACTGTCGCACACCTACTGTTACATAATACAACGAGACGTGCACGCCGCTGTCGCACCCCTACTGTTACATAACACAACGAGACGTGCACGCCACTGTCGCATCCCTACTGTTACATAACACAACGAGACGTGCACGCCACTGTCGCACCCCTACTGTTACATAACACAACGAGACGTGCACGCCACTGTCGCACCCCTACTGTTACATAACACAACGAGACGTGCACGCCACTGTCGCACCCCTACTGTTACATAACACAACGAGACGTGCACGCCACTGTCGCACCCCTACTGTTACATAACACAACGAGACGTGCACGCCACTGTCGCACCCCTACTGTTACATAACACAACGAGACGGGCACGCCACTGTCGCACCCCTACTGTTACATAACACAACGAGACGTGCACGCCACTGTCGCACCCCTACTGTTACATAACACAACGAGACGTGCACGCCACTGTCGCACCCCTACTGTTACATAACACAACGAGACGTGCACGCCACTGTCGCACCCCTACTGTTACATAACACAACGAGACGTGCACGCCAATGTCGCACCCCCACTGTTACATAACACAACGAGACATGCACGCCACTGTCGCACCCCTACTGTTACATAACACAACGAGACGTGCACGCCACTGTCGCACCCCTACTGTTACATAACACAACGAGACGTGCACGCCACTGTCGCACCCCTACTGTTACATAACACAACGAGACGTGCACGCCACTGTCGCACCCCTACTGTTACATAACACAACGAGACATGCACGCCACTTTCGCACTCCTACTGTTACATAACACAACGAGACGTGCACGCCACTGTCGCACCCCTACTGTTACATAACACAACGAGACATGCACGCCACTGTCGCACCCCTACTGTTACATAACACAACGAGACGTGCACGCCACTGTCGAACTCGTACAAATACATAACACAGAGACCTGCCTTCAGACTTGTCCTATTTTACCACTTCGTATCGTAAAAGAGAAGGAGCTGCGAACTAAAATTAAACCTTTCTTCACATTACGGTCATAGTTTTTTCACTATACGTACTATAGGCGACTGTATCGGCGTGACGTACAGCCACAAGCTATATTTTCACACGTGCCCTTTTTATGAAGCGACGACCCGCAAATAATTCGTAACATCCATCGATATATATACAAAGGATAGGCCCTCCCGTACTAAATTTCTTACCGTTTTAAGGCCAGACAGAATAGCGCCTCTGTTGGAATTTATCGGTACTATGTCGGTCGTCTCGTCAGTCGAATGATTGATTATCCTATTTTTACTTTGAGGAATTTTTCGAGAACAATATTTTATGAATAATTTACAGCCAATAGTAATTGTAAATTATATAACTTACTTGTGATACGATACTCCTTGTTTATGTGTATTGCGATTTCGATATGATTTACAAGTTTTTACCTCGCAGGACACCATTTTTGTTGTGCTGCCGATACGTCACGCGGCTAGCACCGTCTAAGCAAGCACGACTGATTGAAATCGGTTCACTTTTCCCGTTTTGACACCGTTTTGGTAGCGACACTTTCAAGCGCCCCGTGCCTTGTCCCCTCCTATTGAAGTCTGTGGTAACATCTGTGACTTTGTATAAATAAGATACGATTTGATAGAGCCCATTGTGCCTGATACAGGAATGCCAAGAGAGCGAGATGGCGGACTTCCCGCGGCGCATGCGCGACTGGCTGTTCAACATCATGCGCGACATGGCGGAGCGACACGAGCTCACGCCGCACTACCTGCAGATGGAGAGGGAAGCCGAGTCGAACTTGACCAGGCGATGGACTAATGCGGCTATCTGGAAGTGGTGCGACCTGGACGCACATGACAATGACAGGTGGGAGGATAGTTCAGTTCAGTTCAGTTCAAAAATTTTATTGACCATAAAATCATACATATTACTGAGTCAACGTCAATATAATATTAATATTATTGTATACTACCGCCCGTTCGGAAGTTGTGGGCTTAGGGATGGAGCAAAGAAGGGCAAGAAACTCCCCCGTACCTCTTTTAAAATATCAGAGCCTTAAAAATACAATGTTATGTATTTCTACTTAAGTCTAAGGAAATACACCGAGGAGAGACGTACTGACTCAGTCCATCGCCCCTCTTTGGATTTCTGTGCGCTGAGATGGTAAAGACCATGCAGTTTTGTCATCTAAATATTCTTTTACACTCACTGTAATACTTCTTCAATAGGCTGTTTTTGACATAGTTTTAGAACCTCCTTTCTGGTAGGTCCGTTGCTTCATTAGGTATTTTATTATAATAACCGGCCAAGTGCGAGTCGGACTCGCGCACGAAGGGTTCCGTGCCATTATCTATAAAAAACCGCAAAAAAAATGTATGGGAGCCCCCCCTAAATATTAATTTAATTTTAATTTAATTATTTATTTTTTAAGTAAATAATATACTCAATATATTGTGAACATTTTAAGCGTCTACCTGCTACCATTATCAATATCGAGCAAAAATGAGCAAAAAAATCACGTTTGTTGTATGGGAGCCCCCCTTAATATTAAATTTCTTTTGATTTTTAGTATTTGTTGTTATAGCGGCAACAGAAATACATCATCTGTGAAAATTTCAACTGTCTAGCTACCACGGTTCATGAGATACAGCCTGGTGACAGACGGACGGACGGACAGACGGACAGCGAAGTCTCAGTAATAGGGTCCCGTTTGGCACCCTTCGGGTACGGAACCCTAAAAACTAACACATACTCCCATAAAAGAGTAAGCAACCTTACTGAGTCTGAACGCGGGCATAGCAATCTTATTTCTATTTCTAGTGCTAATACAATGATTATGACCTAAAGTCTTAAATAAACCTATGTTTTTTCTGGTGTACATGATATTTTCATAAATGTGTTGACAGGTTGTACTAGTGCTACTCCGGCGTCAGTTGTTGATCTGCCTTTGGTGAAACCAAATTGTTTTTTGTGGAGTAGCCCTGATGCGTTAAAGTGAGATTGTAGTTGCATCAGTATCACCTTTTCAAACACTTTGCTCAACACTGGCAAAACAGATACAGGTCTGAAGTTCGCAGGGTCTTCCTTGTTACCGGATTTGAAAAGTGCTATTAATCTGCTCATTTTCATGAGGTCAGGAAAAACACCTTCTGCTATACAACTATTGAACATGATTGCCATGTACGGAGCAATCACATCAATTACCGATTTAACTACTTTAACCGACATACCTGACCTAACCTAACCTAGCCTAACCTAACCTAGCCTAAACTAACCTAACCTAGCCAACTTAACACGTTCACCAGCGCCGGGTTCACTACCAAAACCTTGTTTGTTTGTGACAGATACGTGTCCCGTCACGAGCTGTTTCCGATCCGCGCGCCGCTCATGTCTCTCGAGCACTGCATCGCGCCCTTCCTGGACGCGTGCGACGAGGACGACGACCACAAGGTCACGCTGACTGAGTGGGGCAAGTGTCTGCAGCTCGACGAGGTAACTACACTCACGCCACTGTCCATCTAGCGCCGCTGATGTCGCTCGAGCACTGCATCGCGCTCTTCTTGGACGCGTGTGACGAGGACGACGATCACAAGGTCACGCTGGCTGAGTGGGGCAAGTGTCTGCAGCTCGACGAGGTAACTACACTCACGCCACTGTCCATCTAGCGCCGCTGATGTCGCTCGAGCACTGCTTCGCGCTCTTCTTGGACGCGTGTGACGAGGACGACGATCACAAGGTCACGCTGGCTGAGTGGGGGTCTGCAGCTCGACGAGGTAACTACAAGACACTCACGCCATTGGGGGTGATTCGGGAGGCATTAAAACCCACTATACTAGGGGTGCTTACATAAAGAGGCAGATTCAGGCAGGCATCATCAGATCAGCTCGATAGTATAGATACCATATTCCCAAAGGGCTTGCCACAACAAACCTAATGAGCCCAAATTCGACGGGTTTACTAGAAAGCATCATAGGGTTCCCGCTCCCACCTTCGAACTCCATCATCAGACCAGCTCGATGGTACCATGACAACCAGCTTCAAGAAATCTACTTTCGAATCAAAAAACAGCAACATTAAAATCGGTTCACCCGTTTACGCTCCACCACGTGCTGAGCGACGCGGGCGCGGGCGGGGGCGCGGGCGGGGGCGGGGTTTAAGAATTACTACTACCTGCAGGAAGAATGACATTTTGGAAAACGGTCTAGCAAGTCCTCAAGCCCTACGATCTAACAAGTCTTCTTCAAATCTCCATTTTTAGGGTTCCGTATCCGAAAGGTGCCAAACGGGGAACTTTTTGGACTGAGTTAAAATTAAATGTTATGGTATGCTATTTTTTATCTTTATTTGTCTTTTCAGGAAGAGTTGGAGGATCGCTGCGACGACTTCACTCATCACGCTGCACATGAATAGTAAACGCTTCTTACTGACACATCCATAAAGTAGAGATACTTAAGTTATGAAATGATTTTAACACTGCCACCAGTCACAGGATCAACAATAGGCTCCAGTTTTGGGCGAACATATCGGGTTTTTGCATTCTATCATGGCTTCTGTTAATAAAGAATACTCGTCCGAAACCCGGAGCCTGATAGTCAGATATTGTGACGAAGAAATGTAGCTGAGTAGGCAGGTAGTAGAGACGGTAGGTAGGTGGCTATAGTCTAGCCGCTGAGAGAATGCGATCCTGACACATGTCAGTTTGGGATGCAATTCCCTTTGTGGGAGTCAGATAGAGTGAAAAGTAGCGCGGGACAGACATGTGTCAGGATCGCATTCTCTCAGAGCGGCCAGAGTATAGGTAGGTATTTGTACATAGGTACTATATAATACATAACATGAACAAAGTTAGGGTACTTAATGTCAATGTTCTTCTATGTTAGGGTACTTAATGTCAATGTTCTTCTATGTTAGGGTACTTAATGTCAATGTTCTTCTATGTTATCTTAATTTTCCAATTACTTGACTCTTTATTTGAATAAACTCCTTAATAGGAACGTACTTCGTTTCGTATCTACTATATTATAATTTGTATAACTAGCTGTGATCAATTTACCAAACGCTCTCTTTGTAATATTCCTATGTCATTAAATAACAGTTTTTCGTAACAAGTTGTTTAAATTCTATCTACATCTGAAACCTCTATTCCTCTGATAAATAGCGGTCCAATGTTCCTTTAAGCCCGGGCCTCTCAAAAGATGAATAAACAGTCGGATATCTTTTTTTGACACTTCATGTACTTACGTGTGAAATGTCAAAAGTCTCACATAAACAGACAGATAAACGCTATCTGGGGAATGAGAGACTGGCCCTTAAATCGAATGGTAAAAATCATAATTTATACAGTGGAATATTTATGGTCTCGACCATTTGAGAATAAACCGCCTCTAACTCCACTTATGTTTCAAAGAACCGCTATTTTATTAGTGGGAATAGGGCCCCCTTCAGCTGCACCTACTTTGTATCTTGCTGAGGCACCCTGACCCTGACTAGAGGTGTGTACCGGTTGCAATTTTAGCCTCCGGAGATTTTCGGAGATTTTATAGTAAAAACCGGTACTTCACCGGAGAAAAACCTATAGGAACATTTCTTGACATTGTGGGCTATTCTTGAGGTGTCAAAACCACTAAACTAGAGGAACTAAAGACACTAAACTGACAACCTTCAAATCCGACAGCCCTTGCGCGGTGGCCACAGATTCCATTTTCAAACACACCATTTTAATTACTTTAGTTAGTATAGTTCGTGTCGCCTTCGGAATCGCAGGCATTATATGGAAATTGTTATAGAATGTGAAGTAGGGTGCAATTCCGATATGACAAAATAGATCCCCAATGGGGATTCCCCATCCCATACATTGAAAAAAATATATAATGTGAAGTAAGGTGCTTTCGGTTACACGTTTACAGTATTTTCGGACGTCATTATAAGTTGCGTTCCGCGCGCATGTACAAGAAGTAAGGTGCGTTCGGAATAGTTCGGATTACTTGGGGTACACGCATACAATATTTTCCATACTAAGTCCATGATATTTTCAGAGGCAAAATAAATTGGTGTTCCGCGCGCGTGTATAAAAATACCGGTTAAAAATAAAATCACCGGTAAAAATCCGGTAGTGACGTTATCCGGTTTTTCACCGGTTTTTGTAGAACCGGTACACATCTCTAACCCTGACCCCTGCGATCGCGTTCTAACGCTCTAAGCCTGCGTCGGTCTTCGAAATGTCATTGTCAGCGTCGAATGAGCACGTAACTACTCAAAAACCAACCAATCAATCTTGAACCAGAAATATCTGCTGCTAAAAAGCGTACGTGTGCCATGTGCTAACATGGTTAGCAGCTTAGAATAATCAGTTATCATATCACTGACGCTTTTCTGATTATTTATGCATTGCGTTATTTGAGTAGCTTGCATGGCCTGATGCTGACTGTACGTCAATCACAAACTATAAAACCTACATACCTACTTTGTTGTCTGTCCTTTGTTTCGGTGTCTGCGTCCAAGCTTATACAATGTACTCTGTGGTCCAAGCGGTTTAGCCACTTAGCTAACCATCAGGGGCTTGGGCTGGAGTGTGTACAAGTAAGTAGTGAAGTGAACCCCCTCAAGCTCCACAGATGTCTATCTCTATCCTCCTTCACTCCGCTCCCTCATAGATCAGGAAAAATCTGAAAACTGCAAATTTGACTTTCTAAAAAATATTCAATTTGGTTTACATGGATGACGTCACACTTTAGTTTTTTATGTGGAAACCTAGTAACTCGTGCATTTACTCGTGGTAAGCTTAATATTGTGATGCGGAACTGATGATGAAGACCACACATGGCCACCAAAACTGCTCAATACTAGGTACAAATAAATACAATCTACTACCAGTTCGCTGTAGGTTTGCCGGTGCGTTGGGCTTTATTAATCTGTGCGTCGTTGGGTGGAATTTTCTCCCACGCACCGGCAAACCTACAGCGAACGGGTAATACTATGCGTGGCTGACGGGCAACGCATAGCCTAAACCGGTGGACCTCGAGCTAGTCTTGTGCCTGCTCGGTCATCAGAGAGAGCGCTCCGTACTAGTACATTTCAGTCAGTGTACTAGTACAGTCTAACAGTTCTATTAGTACTATTAGGACATTGGATCTTATGAATAAAACAATATGCCTGCTCGGTCACCAGAGAGCGCTCCTTACTAGGACATTTCAGTCGGTGTACCAGTAAGCTCTAACAGCTTTATTAGTACTATTAGGACGTTGTATCTTAGGAATAAAAAATGAAGCTATTAGGTTAACCTTTCTATTCGTGCAGAGCAGAAACTTGAGGAATATTATACTCTGATAAAATTAACATATTTATACAATTGTATGTCTCTGTTTGCATTGCAGCAATAAAAAGTTAAATAATATTTGATTTCCCTTCATACTTAATAATGTAATGTAATGAATGGCTCCCGCCCGCCCCGCCATTCTCCTTCTCGCTCGGTCGGTCGGTCGGTCACTCAGGTCGGTCACGGTCATGTCCTAATAGAACGAATGTCCGATTAGCGACTAGTGTAGGGAAACTTCTCGCTCGGTCGGTCGGTCGGTCACTCAGGTCGGTCATGTCCTAATAGAACGAATGTCCGATTAGCGACTAGCGTAGGGAAACGTTTCTTTTCGTTCATTGCACGGTAACGTTTCCTAATCGTTCTTCGTACATGACCGACACAAGACTACCTCGAGCCATGAAACTTTGTACAAGGGTTCCTTATGTAGCGTAGGGTAGCACTGAGATGGGACTTGACGAAATTAATTCCCCAATGGGAGGGGGGGGGGGGGGGAATAGGGGGTTACAGACGGTCATGCTATAGCGTTTGCGATGATATGATATTGAGCGAGATGCTTACGATTTCGACGATGCATGGCATGCCATCGTCAGGCACCTTGGAGGAACGCGGCCTTACCTACCGTGTTGCTCGAAGTCAGGCGCGCACGAATCGATTTAGCGATATTGTCGGACCGACCATCGCTCGCTGCCCCACATGCCTTGAAATAATACAGAAGTTTTTATGAGAAGAAAGGTAAATCGTCGATGCGATGATGATGTTGATGATTGATATGATGATGTTGATGATTGATTTGATTGATGTGATGAAAACCGTTACATTAATATTATCTTGAACGCATCTTTCCTCTACTAAGTCGACTAAGTCGTTAATTGGAACGCAGCTTACAATTTCATTTTTATTTCGATTGGTGGCACCACTATCGCAAAGCTTGTTTTTCAAACAATCTCATTGACTGAGAGATTACATTTCTGATGTTGGCAATGATGTTTCCGCCCACGCTTGTCCTCTATTGGTCGGATTGTTTGCGTCGCTTGCTGCGGCACTGCTGCCACCTCTAGGGACGGTTAGTCGATTTGGCGCCTTTCCTGTGTTGGTTTCTTCACGCGCGATAGCGGTGATTGTGTAGTACACGTTTCAAAATGGTGAGTTTTGCAAGATTTTGTGGAAATAAGCTGGTGTTGTGAAGTTTTTATGAATTATTCTGATGTCCAGTGATGTGATCTACCTACTGGCGAAGTTTCAACTTCGTACAACAAAAATTAACGGAGTTTTGCGTGATTTTAGGCTGGTGGTAAAGCTGGTAAGGATTCGGGCAAAGCCAAGGCGAAAGCAGTTTCACGATCAGCAAGGGCTGGTCTACAGGTACGTTTATTTGTCAATCTAAATTTATTTCGTGAATTTTAGAAGCAAAATCAGACATTTATTTAGATGAATTCATGATTGTACAATATTGAATAATACGCATGACCTTTTGAGTATGGCGGCGGGCGGGCGATGGACATTTTGATAAAATCAATAATATTGAGAATAATGCCATGCCGTATGATTTCAGTTCCCTGTGGGAAGAATCCACAGACATCTCAAGAGCCGAACAACAAGCCATGGACGTGTTGGAGCCACAGCAGCGGTGTATTCGGCAGCTATTTTGGAATATCTCACAGCCGAGGTAAGCTTGTTCAATATGGCGGCCGAACCAAACGTTCACTCAACCAAGGCAATTATTTTAATGAGAAACTAATTTCGTAGAATTCACTATGGGTGCGTTTGATACTTTAACAATTCCTATTCCTCTTATCTCGTTTGAAATTTATTTGTACTGCTAAATATGGCTATTTGTTGTGCTGTTGAGCTATTACATTTGGCGGGAAAGCATTGTTTACAAAAAAATAGTTCGTTGATAGATGCTCATAAAAGAACTGCGTGTAAACTAAACCAATATCCGTCCTATACCCATCATCATCATCGAGTATCCTTATAGGTAACGTATTTGTACCTTATTTATAGGTCCTGGAGTTGGCGGGTAACGCGTCCAAGGATTTGAAGGTGAAGCGTATCACCCCCCGGCACTTGCAGCTCGCCATCCGAGGAGACGAGGAGCTGGACAGCCTCATCAAGGCGACCATCGCCGGCGGCGGTGTCATCCCGCACATACACAAGTCGCTCATCGGCAAGAAGGGCGGCCCTGGAGCACCCGTCTAAGGTACATCTATACTCTACCTACTTGTCCTCAACTTATGTTTCAGCTTGTGCCTACAAGCTGCAAGCCATGACGACCCAAAAAACTCCTATACAGGTAGAAATATAAATCTATAAATGATTGTGTTATGTTGACAAACAGCGCAATGTTTCCATGTCTCACCTCTCTATCTTACCCCACCTTAAAATGCTATTAGGTACATTGCCCTGAATGAGTGATGACATTGCACTTTCTGTCTGACCCTTAGTCGCCTAGTTAGGTAGGTAATTAGGGCCCTAAATGAGTGCAACTTCTGCCTGACGCCTAATTTGTCGCATTATTAGGGCCCTAATCACTGATAACGAGCATTCCTAATTAGGTGCTAATTTAGCGCAGTGTAATAGATCGTTTACCCTATGCGAGAAAGAAAGTTCCCAGCTTGTTAAAGAAAATTTGGTGAAGCCCATACTAACCCTCTGCTGAGCATAGTGCAATAGACCTCCAAATTCAAAGCAGTAGTGTCCCATACATTCCAAGCACTACTAAAATTGTTTTTTTTTATTCCAGAAATTCATGACAATTCACACTGCATTTGACACCGGACTAGATTTCAACATTCTCAATGGCATTGCCTGACTGTAAAATTAGTAAAACAGTTATCTTATTATATTGTGAACAAGTGAAGTGTACAGTGGGTTGAGTGACTTCTGAAATGGTTGGTCTGGACTGTAGCTATAAGGTCTAGGGATTACAATAGTTAGTGTAAGAAATTTGAATATGATTGTAATAGAATTAAGTTTATCTTCTCTTTTAATTAAGCAACAATTAAGTCGCTAGTTTGAGTCCTTGAAAGGCAATTTTCGTTCCCAGAATTGTTTGAAACTGTTGGAATCATTCTAAGCATTGAGACATCTTACAAAGTTGTAGCTTTTTGTGTTGTAGGCTCTAAGCTATTTATAATTCTTTGGAGCATTTTGTAGTTTTTTTTAACCTGACAGGCAGACATGGATAATTGTAATTTCGTATGATTGGACTGTTAAGTTGAGAGTTAAGAGTTGTAAGAGAAATGATGTATTTTGTTCTTAAAATATATATGGAAAAGCACCGAAGTTTTGTAATACATTTTTCATTCCACACCTAACCAGATATTTACAGTCTGCAGCTAAAAACGAACGTCTTAGTTTAGGTACCTATAGGGGTCAGTCACCTCATCGTCGCCACATCAGTCAGAACAATAAACTAATAGAGCACATAATCTGGCATAGTGATAAGATCAGCTTTGAGATATGTAGGTACCTATGACCTTTTTACTAGCTCGGTCTTCGTGTACACGTAGGTAGGTACCTACGGATGCAATCTATACTATACTCTGGCCGCTGAGAGCTGCGCTCCTGATACTTGTCTATGTCCCTGTCTGTCCCGCGCTACTTTTCACTCTATTTATCTCACTCCCACAAAGGGGATTGCATCCCAAACTGACATGTGTCAGGATCACATTCTCTCAGCGGCTAGGGCTCAGGCTAGGTTATAATAATACCTTCCATTCGATCCATGGGCTATAGGGCTAGAGGAGAGGCTAGACCTCAGAACAATAATTAGTTATTGTTCTGAGGGCTAGACCTAGTATAGTAGTATTGGAATGGAACTCTTTGTTACCTACCTACCTACTTGCTTCTTCGACTCACACTTGGCCGTTGTTGAGATGTCAATGATGTCATCATCAAGTAAAATTGAGCATGTGCGGTACCGAAATCGGATCGTAAATGGCCGGTTGATAGGAAAAGTACATGGCAACTCTGAAAAAAATTGCAGCGCGCGCGGCCATGTTTGATTTTGACGTGAACGTGTCATATTGTCATGTCAAACAAGCGCAAACAGAAACTGAACAGAACGATCTGTCAAAGGAATTTAACTTTTACATTTCAATTTCAAATGTGTTTAGTATAGATAAATAAGCCAATTTACTGTCGACTAATCGATCATGAGTTCTCGACACCGTGACAGAAGTCGCTCGCGTTCCCGTGAACGTGACCGCGATCGGCATAAGGACCGGGACCGCGAGAAGACGAGGGACCGCGACAAGACTCGCGATCGGGAGAGAGACCGAGACCGCCACCGCTCTTCCAAGAGGTACTTTATTGCTCATACAGACCTACCTGACTCATCTGACACAAACTTCTGAATGAAAATTTTATAACGCATTTGTAAACACCTTCAGGGATAAAGACCGCGATCGCGACCGCAGCCGCAGTCGCGACCGGCACAAGGACAAGCGCCGGAGCCGCAGCCGCAGCCGCAGCCCCGGCTCCACCCGCGGGAAGAAGTCCAAAGACAGGTAACACCAAATCATATTCCACTCAGGGAACATACCCATCATACTATGTGACCATTTTAGGGGGGGAGGGGGTTCTTCAAAGTACCTACCACGCTAGTAGTTAGTACAAAATACTAGTCTTGGCTCATACTAAAGTGGTCATGCAGGGGGGGAGGGGGTTAAAAACAGCAAAAAAATGGTCACATAGTATGGGTATGTTCCCATACATGTTTGTCCCTCTCCTTTCTTACTGTGTTAGTTTTTGACTCTCTGGATACAATACCATTTGTGGTAGCATTACCC
>CAUOQF010000251.1:0-31975 GCA_963457715.1 Argyresthia albistria | reverse complement strand
AACGACGCATCGCAACGCAACCCAGAAATTGCAGTTTCGACGGGAACTGTAGGTATTACTTTGCTCTTTAACTGTAAATGTGAAACACCACAACGCACCAACGAGGCCTCACTCTTACAATGAAACTGAATCATTTGTATAATGTATTGTTTTGTGGGATAATACAGTAAGTAAATAAACTATATGCTTAATCTGATCCCAAACTATATCTGTATATCAACAATTGTGATCAAAGGACTTGGCCAAATAGTCATAGTAAAAAAACCCAGAATCGCCAGCAAAGAAATGTATAATAATTGAAACAAAAAGTAAACTTTAGAAAAAACCGACTTCTACAAACCCTATTTGATTAGATTGAGTTTAATACAAACTGTAACCCCTTATCCCCCCCCCCTTGGGGAATTAATTTTGTCAAATCCCATATCAGTGCTACCTCACGCTACTAAGGAACCTCTGTACAAAGTTTCATGGCTCTAGGTCCACCGGTTTAGGCTATGCGTTGCCTGCCCGTCAGCCACGCATTGTATTTGTACCTAGTATTGAGCAGATCTGGTGGCCATATGTGGTCTTCATCAGCAGTTCCGCATCACAATATTATGCTTACCATGTGCATTTGCACGAGTTATTATAAAAAACATAAAAATCACTATAGGTCTGCCTATAATATTTGAAGAGTTCCCTCGATTTCTCCAGGATCCCATCATCAGATCCTGACCTGGTGTCAATGGGACCAATGAGAAGGTAAACCCTTTCAAACAAAAAAATATTTTTCCAAATCGGTCCATCCGTTTAGGCGCTATCGGGGTATAGACCTTTAACTGTTGTATACAGGGTGTAAAAGAAAGGTGTAGTCATATTTAAGGGGGTTGTTGGGGACATTATTCTGAGCAACTTTAACTAGGAGAACGATTTGATCAAAAGAAACTTTATTTTTGACTACTCTATACAAATCAGCTGAATGCCCGGCCGGCCGGACCAAAACATATGGAGGAATAAAAAATAAAGTTGCTCTGATCAAATCGGTTTCATAGTAAAAGTTGCTCAGAATGGTCTCCCTAACAACCCCCTAACTAAAATATCACTTTGTGTGAAACCTCCATGTGGTAATGTGGTACCGCTTAGCTTAGGTGTGAGTTTAAAATATTTTTTATTGTTTAATTAATCTAAAATATCTAGTATACCACGACGTTTTTGCAGTAACTTATTATATATTTTTGATGTACATATTATGCCTATAAAAACGACATATATGAAATTCCTGGCGATTCTGGGTTCTTTTTTGGCCAACTCCTTTACAGCAATTTAAAGTAGAATGACAATAGAGCAACATTTGCAGACTACTGCATGTTTTCCAAGTAAAACCATTTGATAAATAATAGGTCATTTATGTTTGGCAGTTTGTGCCTTTAGGTCAAAAGGATCTATTACACTGCGCCCTAATCAGAGATGTTTGTTATTACACTAGACCTAATTAGGGCCTTACAAGTATCATAATGCTGCAGAGCGCACGAAATGGCGGTCAATTGAGGATGCATATGGCAGAGGGCGCATAAATGCTGAAGACGAAGAAGAAGATATCATAATATCAGCTTAACATAATATCATCATTTACCTCCGGCCTCCCACAGACTGCGCCACACGCCAGCCCTCTGCGGTGTCAACGGAGCAGCCCCAGAACAGTGCATATGTATTTATGAACTGCACTACCTCCGGGTCGCCTAGGGTTTGCCTATAAATTAAATACAAGGGTGTTAGATAGGAATGATGAGGTTAGGCTCTCATTTATAACATTAGGCAGTTGAGGCTCATCCTTCATTATAAACTTAATCCATCACCAACACATACCTACTGTTCTTTACAATGTCTGTCATGTCATCATCTAGTTTTCTGATAAAGAGAGATAATAAATAATAACCTGCAGAAATTCTGTGTCTCAGTCGCCCCTTCCGAGTGTAGATACACAACTAGAAATCGCAACTCATTCTTAGCATCATTTAGTGCTTGTGCATATGTCCCTTGGTAAAACACAGGATGTTGATTATACTTTGCTGTGTAGCTATTGATAAAACTCATTACATCACCCAACGGATCTGTTACCACTGAAATAGAAAATAAACGCATTAGGGCTTACGAAATGTATGCATTTGACATGTGAGGAGGAAAGTCAATAGAGCTGATGTACATTAACTTATTATGTTGCCCTGAAGTATGCTTGCCTGCCATAAGACTGGTATTAGTAGGTAGATATACTTTATATAATACTCTTCTTATAATATTATAGTATCTGTGATTGAATCAAAGTTTTCGATTTTACTGAATCAGTTTTTGCAACACTAGAAGTATAGAGCATTAACTAAAAGTATAAACATTAAAAGTAAAAAAGAGTGAATCCAACTGTCATGTTAGTCTATCTGCTCCAAATACAGAGTATACATGATAAATTTTACTCACATCTCCTCTCATCAGTGCGAACAAAACTTAATAATAAGTTCAGTACAGACGAAACAGTATTATAGCACATTGACACTACTAGATTAACGACATATGAGAGAAGACCCCGTACCCCACCAGGGACTTCTGGGGGGTCTTCTGTGAACACTTGCTGTGCTATGTGGTCATGGACAACAGGGGGCGCACGGGCCTCTGTCGCGAACACGGAAGGGCGACCTTCGCGAATGTTCAACTGTTCCTGTATTGCTACCTGAAAAATGAATAGTTGTATAGTAAACCTATAAGTAGAAGCTAAAGGCATGTTGTGGAGGAAGAAGGAAAACGTCTAAACAGAAAGTGGAGTAATCCCAAACAGAATAACACTAAAATTTTATTTAGGTCAATATGGTACGAAGATGAAACAATAAAATAATTACCTCCAAATCCCATTGATGCCTCTGCAACACGTCTCGGCACACGGACATGTCTTCTATACCAGTGAGATCTTGGAATTGGAGAATTTTATCTGTTTGCTCGGTGGTCAAACCCATTGCATTGTCTTCGAGATCCATTGCGCTGGTTATAGTTATTTTAGTGGAATAAGAATTATAAACTATTTACAAAGATATACCTAATAACAATGATAATAATAACGCGATTAATTCCACTCTCAGTAACACACGGGGAATCGGAGGAATAGATTAATAAAAATAGTTTTGCAGAAGCACAGCACAAAATAATGCTTTTCTTTCACTCAACTCAATCGCTGACATCGCTGTCAGCAGGACTCTCGCTGAAGGCTGTCAGCTTTCGAACATAGACAAATTAAATCATCTCATGTTTTTTGTTCAATCTTCTTCCGCTCTTGTCTATGGAGTTTTGCACATTATCAATACCGGAAGTTATAGGGGGTATTCGAAATAAACGGAAAAGGAAATGGGCAAGTCCAATAAGTCGGAAGTTACGTACGTATTGTTCTGAGGGAAGTTACCTCCCTCTGACAGATACCTACGCGGTTATAAGTATACAGGGTGACTGCGGGGTCGTGTAGCAACAAAGTTACTTTAGATTCGCCTATTAGTTAGGAATGTTACGCTGTAGATGAGAGCTCGCTAAGTCATCTTTTTTTACAAATAAGTCATTATTTATGACCTATTTTGGTTCAGGGTCAGTTGGTCACCCTACACACTCCACAAGCACAACTGTCTTTTGACTTTGTCATAAATTGTCTAAGGCCAGGGGATCTGTCAGTTGCTCGCTGCGCTTCGTAAGGGTTGGAGGCTTGGAGCTCGGCTAGTATGTGGATAACGGAAATGAAACTGTCTTGCGTTGGTTGCACTAAAACTAAAACACATAGGTATTATCCCTTTGGCACACCACACCAACGGACAGAAATCGTGACGAGAGACCGAGAGAGAGACTACACCACTGGCGCGGTGTCTCGCTCGCACATTGTTCCATATCCCTTTTGTTTATGTTGCTATAGTGGATCCAACATAGAATGATCTCTGACAGCTGTTAGTGTCAAAACACGCCTATGAAGTATCGTATTTTTCGACGGTTAAATGTATAGACAATGTATAACATACTTTATTGACAAATAGTGACGTGCTACACTTATCGTAAGACAAGTTATCGATCTTGACTCGGAACATATAATATAATTTTGAAGACATCGGCAGAACAAGAAAAATTATGGATGAAGATTGGGAGCGTGACGTACGATTCGACCAATCTACCCAGGAACTGATTATAAATCTACAAGACTGCTCCAGCGAGTCCGAATCAGACTTTGATGATGGTGATTTGGGCTGTGAATCGATTTAACAAGAATAAAAACAAACTGTTTTTTGTCTACCCCAATTAATTATTACACTAAGCAAAGCAAAAACTACTCCCTCCTTTTTTTCTAGATCTCTCACGAAGGAATGCAACATAAAAGCTCCTTTTCATTAAATACGAAAGCTAAACCGGTTATAACTATGATAGAAACAGAGGTAAGTGTTTCAATATTTTCAAACAATTACAGTTTGTTTTTATTGAAGAAACGACGTAAATAATAATTGAGCCATGTTTGTTTATATCCCAATCTATATTTATAGCAAAATATTGTACAAGCCTATACCACGGATCATGCAGTTCCTTCTACATCGAGTCAAGCTACTGCAAGATACAACTTTCAAACGGACACGAAGACTTGCTTTTCAAGTTAATTCGTATAAATTATAAAATGATGCACATCGCGAATAAGGAATTAACATTCACTTTACAGTCACTTACTTGCAGCCAACAATAATCGATACTATACACAATATCAGTATACACAATATCACTAGCGATCGGCAGACATTATCGACCGACGCCCGATTGAATTTGAATCGACACATCACAGCAAGGTAAGCGCTCGCTGCGTCCCCCGCACCCCCTGTGTGTTTGGCAGCATCGGTTCTAATGAAATAATTGCGCGAAACGGTATCTTTTGGGTATTTTATCTGTGTATCGACACTATTCCCATGCCTGGTAAAGTCACAGTGCCAAGCTGTCAGAGATCATCCTATGTTGGATCCACTATAGGACTTTCCGAATCCTTCCTTTCTTCCCTCCCAGTAGGTGTTTATGTGGGAAGTTTCATTAGAGTGTAAACAAGATTGATATTTTTACTTAGGTACGCATCGTATAATATGTAGAGTGCCTTACGGCCATCATTTTATGTCGTATTGTATGTTTTCGTTGGGACCATTATTTACAGAGATATATTATAATGTACCTCTAACTCGAGAAGGGTGCACGAGGAAAATTTGTATGACCTAAAATGATGGCAAAGAGCAGCAATCTAAGATACTGGAATAAAATAATAAATAATTATAAAAAACTCTCGTCATTTTGATCAGAACTATTTTATTTTATTTTATTTACTATGTCCCCAGCATCCTCTTAAAATAACCCTTTCTTGAAAATAACACCTACCTACTCTTATTTTTTTGTCATCATTATTCATAGGTTTTGAACTTTACCTCGATGTGGGTAGGTGAAAATAGCGTTAATTATATACTTTTTACTCATTTATGTACTTATGTAATAACAAAAGTAACTTTGTGATATACAGGTTGGCAAGAAAGTCTAGAAATTAAATAATGGCAACATAAGTAACATATTAGAGCACTATTGCGTGTTTTGCTGTGCTTTGATAGACAATCCAAATATGACATTAAAGAAAACACGCAGTAGTCTGTGAATGTTGCCATCATTTAATTTCTAGACTTTCTTGCCAACCTGTAAAAGTGTACAAAAATAAACATTCCCAACATTCGGAAACTTTCCGTTGATTCTTTCCAGTTTAGGGAAAGATTCCAAATATTCCAGGAAGATTCACGTAAAGTTGAATAGTAGGGTGAGTATGCTTCACAAAAGGAAAAGTAAATTCACCTTAAAACTCGAAACTCAAGCATGGTACAGCGATGAAGCAGGAATTTTCCACAGTCGACATTAATCTTATAATACACTTCTACAGGAAGACATATTCAGTACCTAATCAGTGTTCCAAAACAAGTTGCGTGCTAAATGGTTGGATGCGTTGGGGGATAAGATATCGTTACCAGGTGCCTTCTTAGCTCTTATACAGGAAAACAGCATTTCCAAATGGCTCTATATGAACGTTTTTAAGGAAGAAAATATCTATATTAACTCTAATAAAATAAATCGACGACAAAAGTTGCACAAGACAATATTTATAGTAACGTCTAGGAACAATCCCTGTAACAAACTGCCTTTGTAAGGTTTACGTTTCTCGTAGTATTAATAAAAATAATGCAGGTGTATTTTATTATGAAAGTGGTGTTAGCTGGACGTACATTAACCAACACGCAACGCAGGCAGGCAACGGATTTTGATTGCTGTCTATGAATTTCTATAGAACCGCGTCCACCATCCCTACCTCCCGCATCTGTCACCGGCAAATATTAGCAATGTCATTGTGAATTCAAAGACACAAATCAAACCTGCCTGCGTTGCGTGTCAGATTTTTGAATGAAATATGCTTTTCATTTTACGGTCCCTAGATGTATGAAACCATTTGGTCATCCTACTTAGAAAGAGACACAAGACATATATTAGCTATTGTCTCTGTTGTCGGCAGGTTTATTCGTTCACCTTATTATTAATCTGCAGAATGACAAGGCCCCCGGGAATGATGGTCTGAATAACTCTGATGAATGGAAAATGGCGTCGGCACACCTGATAATTATAGTCCCATCTCCCTGCTCGGGGCATTCTAAGCTACTGGAAAAGTTAGTGAATCGTCGTTTAGTTCAATATCTTGAGACCAAAGGTTTGCTTTCAGAGAGGCAATTCGGTTTGTTGACGACTATAATCTTGTCCAGCTCGACAGGCAGCTCAGCAGCATAGGGGTTTTCGTAGACTTGGCCAAAGCCTTTGACACTATCTCCGTTCCCATACTCCTAAGTAAGCTGGAACTACTAGGAATCCGAGGCTTGGCCTTGGACTGGTTGCAAAGCTTTTTATTGGGTCAGAGGTAGTGTGTAAGGATTGGACATCAAAAGTGACGCAAAACACTGAGTTTCGGGGTGCCACAGGGCAGTATACTTGGACCAACTCTCTTTATCCTGTATATTAATGATATACTTAGTTTGCTGCTAGAAAACGCTGAAATCATTTGCTATGCTGATGATACTGCAATAATTTTCCATGGAAACAGCTGGAATGATGCTTTCTCTAGCGCTGAGTATGGAATGACGGTTGTAGCCAATTGGTTGAAAAATAATCTTCTGACACTAAACACAAGCAAAACAAAGTTCTTATGTTTTCATAAAACTGCAGCATCGGCTCCTCCACCCCAGACTGTCATCACTATACACTCATGTAACAGTGATGTTACTTGCAGCTGTGACACAATCACCAAAACATATGAGATACTTAAATACCTCGGCGTCATCGTTGATGAAAACTTAAATTTTAAAACCCACATCGAGAAACTATCAGGTCGAATCCGCAGAGTCCGCAGAGAATCTGCTCTGATCAAGTCGGTCCCATAGTGAAAGTTGTTCAGAATCATGTCCCTAACAACCCTCTTTCGGCTTGTACACCCCTTTCTGTTACACCCTGTATTACGAATTGCAAACAAGAAAGTTTTTTTTAAATAATTTTATTACTTTTTCTTTTTATTTTTCGGTGGTGGTGGTGGTGGTGGTGGTGGTGGTGCTTTCGGTTCCGGTTTGGGTTCCGGTTCTGGCGGTAGTGGCGGTACCGATGGATCTTCATCTGGGTCTTCGTATAAATATTCAGCCTGTGAAGAGTATGTTTTTATTGACCGTTAATAAGTAGGTTACCTTACAAATCCAATTCTGTTTGTTATAATAAGTAGGTACAAACATTGTTCGTTGGTCCGGTAGCCTGGGCCGCGTTGTGACCCAAGGGCTTTTCAGAAATTCGGACCGTCCGAAGAGCCCGAGTGCTACAGCGCGACACTGCGTTGTACAACACGGAGGTTTTCAGCACTCATAATGAAAATGCATCGTCTGAATCACCCGTGGGCCGTGGGTAAAACGCGTGCGATCCATGCACTATGCGTGACGTGATAGTGAAAGCGAAGTAGCGCACCAAGCGCGTGCGTGGTGCGACGCGAACGTTGCGCCCCACGAGCAATTTGGCGAAGATGAGCGCTGAAAAACCCCGTGTTGTACAACGCAGCGCCGCGCTGTAGCGCTCTGCCTTTTCGGGCGGTACGAATTTCTGAAAACCCGTGGGACACAAGGCGGCCTAGCCCCGGTACTCGTCGGTCACAAATCACAATCACAAGGCTCCACCTGTTCGCGACTACTTTGACGTCGATAAACAAAAAAAATATACGCGTGTAGCACCGTACACGTGTTAGAAGTAAAACTTCTGTAGCTAGATCATTAAAGGCACCTATAATCCTCAAAATTGAAACATAAGACAAACATTTACACACAGGTTCATACATTGCTTCTGGCCCCACACTAGGATACGGTAAGTGGTACCTATACTATACACCTATACCTACCTATACTAAAAGAGATTTAAATTTCCAATTTTGAGATCCAATCTCTGCTTCAAGTTACTTTTAAGTTTCAGACGTCCGATTATTTGAAATTATTTTATACTTGTACTTACTTTTAATACGTCATGTCATTTATTTCCCACCATTCCTTATCTACAATTTGTCGCGCTCGTGGTGATATACTTAACTCATTCAATAGTGTCACTACTATTTGCATCTCGCTCAGATTATATACCATCTGACGTCACGTCTTTAAGCCGTCTCGCTCAAATGTATGCATTGCTTTGCTTGTTTTAGAAATCCATATCGACCCGTGTGACATTGATGAAACTCTTTTCTTACAAACTGTATGGATCGCATCGCACAGCTGTCAAACATAAGTTCCGGTTCCAACAAAGAGGTTTTTTGTTTGTCCCAGCCAGCGGCGGCGGCGGCGGCGGCGCCATCTTGGCCATACCGGAAATCAAGAACTCGTGGAAGAATGCTTAAAATAATTTTTATTTGTTAACGTTTCATCAGGTTTTTCTCTCACTAATTAACATTCTTTATTGTACGAATGTATTATTATCTTATCTGATTAGTTAAAAACCGTATTGAAAATAGTTGCGGTTTTAAAAGTCTTCAGCCGACCCTGACGTCACCGATTCCAATTTCCGTTACATTTATTAGCCACTCGTGATAGCACCCGGCTAGTAGCAATTGAAAAGCAAATATATGAATAACCCACAGTTGAGAGGTTAAATAAATTTTACCCCCGTGCCCCAAGAAGTTTTACTTCAAAAACTGAAGTGGTGGTCGCAATTCGCATACGAAGGATTCCGTGCCATCGTAGGTATAAATGACGCCAAACATCTTGAGCAAAATGTGACGTGGTGGGGGAAAGTTTGCGCATGTACACTTACATGCCAAAAAAATGACGCACTTAAAATTCTCAAAACAAATCGTACCTACAGTATACGGCATGAATCTTAGTGCACAATACTATATACTTACTTAGTTCAATCGATAGAAAAAGAGAAAATATACTGTACCATTTGCATGAGGGACTGAGCGGTAACAGGTGCACAATAACTGTTTGAGACACGCGAAGTAGGTACATTTGCTGCGAACTATACATATTTGATGGTCTGTGGATATGACTATCAAAATAAAACTGTAAATTATTTAGCGACATTTGTCGTCTTTATTGGTGTCTATTAACAAAGAATAATGATTTGACAAAAGACAAGATTTTTTATGGGATACCTACGATTGAAATTCCCTAAAATTACGTTTTTCCACGTACACCTATAAAACATAATAATATCTCCATCGATAGAAAGCTCATCATATACCATCTTTCTGGCTTGCCTTTTTAAAACTACGTTCGGACGTCGAGGCATTTTTTATCCGTGATTTCACTGCACGCAAGTGTGAACTCAAAGCGGGAAACGATGGTTGACTGATCTACCAATAGCGTGGCTAGGCGCGCTCGATGCGATGCTCCTTCCGCACGCCGCGCCCCGCACCCCATACCGTGGTGCGCAGTATCATATATCAGATGGTTTCTGCGCATGCAAGGTCATTTGTTCAAGTTGTTTGGCGTCTATTATACCTACAAGAAAAAGTACAAAAACACCTTTCCTGTGTGGGGACACCCTTATTTTTTATGTTTCGTGTACCTACCTAAAAGTACTACTTTTAGTTTAAAATTATTTTTTGCTGTAGTGTAAAGAGATATAGGTTAGGTACACAACTACCTATACATACATCTACATTCTGTAAATAAAACCTTCTACTTAGGTATTATTTATTTAATTAGGTCCACAAAACGGATTAAAATCAATAGAAACAATAGGACTTGCCCAGAATAAGGTTCTGGACTCTCCAACGCTTATTACGTTACGGTTCGTGAGATAAAGCCCGCTGATGATCGACAGACAGTCGGACGGTGAAGGCTTAGTATTATGGTCCCGTTTGGCACCCTTCGGTTACAGAGCCCTAAATACATTACATACCTACTTAGCTGATGATCACGATACCATTATAATTTCTTAATATTAGAAGAACATACCAACCTTTATTTCATAAAGTTCTGGCGCCAGACTGAATAAACTTTCAACAAAGTCTGCGTAGAAGACGTTTCCGTCGCCACGCACATTTGCATCTCGCATCAGTTCAAGAGTTTCCGCCTCGTTGAAGATGTCTGCGTAGCTAGTCACGATCCTTTTGAGCTCTTCCATATCCAGGAAATCGCGTTTTTCAGTATCAAAAGCCTGTTGAGTTACTACTTTTTACCGGGTGACATTTAATTAGCTGACCATATTTTGGGGAATGATAGTACCTATACAAATACAAATACAAATAATTTATTTCGCAAAGCTTACATACTAATTACAGTAATTGATGGGGCATCCTTTTAAGTTTACCTATCCTTATGAACAACTTTCCCCTAGGAACATAAGATGGTCGCAAACGAAACTTTTTGGGTCTTCCCCACCGACTTCAATATATCGATGGTCTCCCCTAATGACTTGAAATCAGCTGATCGGGCAATGTACTGGGGGACAATATTTTTTTTCATTTGCGACTAACTATATGTTTCTTGGGGAAAGCGTTGTTCTAGATGAGTACTATCATTCCCTAAAATATGGTCAGCTAATTAAATGTCACTGAACCCTGTATTAGAATGTAAACTTCCATGTGTATGTGTTTGTATCTTTATGTGGAATAGGTACTTATCTAACAATAAATAATTGTGAAATGCACGAGGGAAGTTAGGTAGGTACCTTAAAAATAATAATTGTTTATTGTCAGGCATACACCCATATACCACAGTATATATACTGTGCACATACCTACCTTAAAAGCAAGCGTGACTTCATGCTTCAAATCTGGTTCTATGACCCATAAGTTTAATAAAAAGATAAACTGCTCCATCGTGATCATCCTAGTTGTTCCCATTTTTAACGCCTCCATCTCTGTCATAATGGTGCCATACGAAGGATAGCAAAAATTACGTCTATGAAATCTGAAATGATGAGGATTTTTGTTGGTTGGTATTATAGATGGGATTCTTCCCGGAATATTCCCGGAAACTTCCCGTATCTTCCCTTTTTCCCACCCAGTAGGTGTTTATGTGGGAAATTTCAATTTATATGTTTTTTGGTTGGAGTGTAAACAATCTTGATATTTTTACTTACGCATTGCGTAGAGTGCCGCACGCCCATGATTTTATGTCGTATGTATGTTTTCCCTTGGACCATTATTTACGGAGATATATTATGATCTGCTTATATTTCGAGAAGGGTAAGTGCACGAGGAAAATGTGTATGACCTAAAATGATGACAAAGAGCAGCACTATACGACAAAGAAAAAAATAAATTATTTAAATTTGGCTCAAATTTTCTATTTAAATTAACTTTTTCATTTAATATTATCTTAATCGAAATGTATGTAAACCTGTAATTAAGTAAAAATAAAGAATTATGATTATTTTCTTTCAACTTTTAGTATCGTATAGTGCTGCTATTTTTCATCATTTTAGGTCACTTACATTTTCCTCGTGCACTTACCGTTCTCGAGATATAAGCACATCATAATATATCTCCGTAAATAATGGTCCAAGAGAAAACATACATACGACATAAAATTATGGGTGTGAGACACTCTACGCAATGCGTAAGTAAAAATATCAAGATTGTTTACACCCCAACCAAAAAATATATAAATTGAATCTTCCCACATAAACATCCACTGGGTGGGAAGAAATGGAAGATTCCGGGAAGATTCCCGGATTTTTTCCGGGTCGCCCATCTATAGTTGGTACTAAATCATTATTTTACATTCTCTCTCCAAGCAGTTAATTGGACACTCCGTAGAAAACCGATGATCCTAACAAGACAAAGTAAGTGCGTTTTCACACATACCGGTTGCCGGGTAGCCGATGCCGGCGGCGCGGCGGCGGGGCGGCGGCGGCGGTGCGGCAGCGCGGCGGTGAAGTACCTATACAGGGTTACTGGTAAGTGGAGCTAATACGTTGGAAGATGCTAGCATAGATCAAAACGAACCATTATTACTATGAAACACCCTACCCTAAAAGTTACCGTTTTTGAGATAGGGGACTTTATAGGTTTTGAAGAAATCAGTCGCTTTTGAACATAGTTAGTACTAATACAAGGGGTATTAGTACTAAGATGAACGATGATTTAAAAAAAGAGTCATACGATGTTGTAAGTACAAAATATTTCGTACCTACTTACTTACTTACTTGAATAGTCTCAATCTTACTCGTATCTGGGAAGAGGCCTGTGCCTCTCAGTGGGGACATTATTTTTCGTTGCTTTTACTTACTTCACCTCCCTCCATCAACCCGCACTGATCCGCGTGATCCAGTATGGCTCAATCTTACTCGTGTCCTAGTAAAAGCTTGTGCCCCTCTCTTTGGACATTAATGGGTTAAATTTACTTTGCTTTTTATGATTTAACATAACATAAACATTTATAGCACAGGAGGCCGATTTTTGCCATTAGAATTGAATGCGTATTTGACAAATGGGAGGTCCTTCGCTTTAGTGCGAAGGACGTCACATTTATCGTATTCAATAGATTTTTTGAATTGAATGCGTAGAATTCGACAAATGGCATCGAAAGATGCGAAGTTTTGCATTCAAAGATGCGAAGGACCTCCCATTTGTCGAATTCGAATGAAATAGGCCGATTCTCGCCATTAGAATTGAATGCGTTTTTGACAAATAGGAGGTCCTCCTCCCATTTGTCGAATTGGTCGAGACGATAATCGGCTACCTGGTCAGCGGTCATGTTGAAACCACATGTCTGCTTTCAGTGTGAGCGGTAAAGGGGGGTGAAATGTGAAATAGAATAAGACATTGTATTAGGCATCAATATCTCGATTCTGTACGCCAATCACATGGCAATAGCTATAGCGAAGGCGCAAAATACCAGTTTGTTTGTAGCCGGTGCGGCGCGCGTCTTAGCATCGTAATAGTAATAGTTTATTGCAAAGTCACAAAATTTCACGGTGGTAGAACAAAGGTTGGTACATTGTGACGCCCTGTTAGGGCACAGCAACATTTAAGGACAATCAGTTGTCCCTTTACGAATAATAGGATGATTACATTTATATTCAAATTATATAGAGACAATTAGAAAAATATTGTAGAGATTCGTTCGTCTTCAACAAGCCCAAACCGGCATGTTGCGCCCTTGCTATAGCTATTGCCATGTAATTCGCATACAGAATTGATGCCCAGGTCATTCATGTCATGCAATAACAATAACAATACTTAAATGCTTCGTCACTTATTTAAACATCTTAACCCTTTGTCCCTTTGTATAAAGCACCGCTCATCTTAGAATCCGCTATCTGACCGTCTTTGTGGCCTAATTTCTCAACGAATAATAAACATTTTGTTTAATTATTATACCTTTTTGAATAGCTAGAGAACTGAAGATATTTTAAGTATTGTTTGCACAAACAGTTAACAGTATTTTTTTGGTGTTACGCTGTAAAGTCAAACTACTAAGTAAACATGTGAAGTACCTAATAAACTCTTTATCTACCTAATATCGACAAAAAAACTTTGACAGAACCACATAAAAGTGCCACTGGTACATAATATGTTCAAAAGTGACTGTTTTCTTCAAAAACCTATAAAGTCCCCTAACTCGAAAACGGTAATTTTTTGGGTAAGGTGCTTCATAGTGATAATGGTTCGTTTGGATCCATTCCATGCTAGCATGTCCCAGTTTATGTAGGTCGATTTACCAGTAACCCTGTATATGGCCATGTAAGTACGCTTTCATACAACGTACGTACGTACCTACCTAAACTACATTCATTACAGCGTCGTTGATCGGTCAAAGAGAGCCGCCGCCGCCGCCGCCACCGTGATGCTGAAGTAATGAATGAAGTATACCAGAGCGTAATTTAAATGCCTGGTTTGAATGTGTTAGGTACCAAATGGGGCATCGGCTACCCGGCCAGCGGTATGTGTGAAAAGGCACTAAAATATAGCTCTTTGACGAGGTTCATAGTTTAAAGTCAAATTCGTAATAATTCATCATAATAATTGGATGTGTAAATTCAATAAGTAGGTACTTTTTTAGAGCCAAAAATTCTTGTAACTGTGGAACTTTTATTACGTTGATCAGTTCACTGTCGTCTACAATAAGCAGAGGTTTAGCATTTTGGTCAAACCACTCAACAATTTCTGTCATCTGCTCTTCTGTGAATCTTGGAATCGTAGTGCCCAATGGATGCAATATCGCCATATTTAATTTTATCGCGCAAAATTAGGTAGGTACCTACAATATTTCAACAATTTAGACCCAAAAAGTATTAAAAAAATCTAGGTGCTTCTTACTGCAGGATTGCTCGAAAACAAATAATTTTCTGAATAAAATTGACATTGACATTACATGACAACAAGTCCCAATAAGTTACCTATACAAGAAAAGAGTCTTTTACTTTTCCCGTGAGTTCCTATATAACTTATAGGGGCGAAAACACTTTGTGATGTGCGAGAGCAGGTGTGAAGTGAGAAGGGATGTGGAAGTCTGAAGTAGTGTCCATTTCTGTGTACACTGTACTGTATAATGTTCCATCCTTAGTTCGTTCCATCCAACGATCTTTTGGCTATGAGCAGTGGTCTGCGTTGATAGTGCCATTTCCCTGGATTCATAAATGATAGCATAATGGACATGCTCTTATTCCGGGATTCCGGGAATCTATGGAGTGATCAATGTGAGACAAACGGTAACGTTTTGCTGTTATGTACAAGGCAGCGTTCCGTATATGTTGCGTGGTGGGCAACTTCTAAAATCTTCTTTTAAAAACTTGAAAATAACCGACTTCATGATTTTTTACTTACCCCGAGTTTCTGAGACGCTGATCACAGGTCACGATTAACTAATCGGTGGTTAATTAAAAATGGCGGCCCACGATTGGCTGATGGCGGCACGTGATTGGCTGAAATCAGTTAATCGCTCTGTTAGCGCTCGCATTCATGTCCGGCTCCATCGCTCGCTGTCCGTGTCCGCACGCTGACTGACGAGTGATTGATGAAATGCCATTACACGATCATTCAAAAGTCATGATTGATGGATGACTGAAGGAAATTTAATTTTCGTCAATCAACTCATCATCAATCATCGCATTAGACGGTCAGGTTTTCGTCAATCACAGCATGATTGATGGAATTGATTGAGCGTCTAACTAATCGCCGCCTTTAGGCTGCGTTCAAGATCGGTCAAAAATTACTTACTCTGTGACGACAACAGACTGATCAGTTATTGTTCTGAGGACTGATCAATCAATCAATTTCAATAATGGCTTCCATCCCACCATTTTACCCACTGATTAGAATGTATATCCACCACTTAGGATTGCAATGTCAATAACCTCATTTATCTGATGTATTGTTAGTACCTTGCACCATAGTTTTATTAGTTGATTTTAGTATTTATTGTTATTTAAGCTTTCATAGGCGACTACAGCCCGATAAAGCATTAAGTGATTTAATATAATCCATATATAGTTGTTTATTTACGATATGTGGTGTAATGTAATGTTTAAAACGTTAATAAAGACTTTTGAAAATCAAAATCAAATCAATGGCTTCCATCGATTTGATGATTGACAACAGACTGTGTCATATGAATTCATGTCTATACAAGGCCATCTGTCGGCAGCTTTCAGAACTATTTTTAGCTGTCAAAAAATCCCCTAAATCCTATTAGACAAATTCGGTCCCTTTCGTTGAATTTTGCCTCAGAACAATAACTAGTGTTGTGTGATGAAAGTTTGTTTGGTTTTTAATTTCGTTGTTACCTAAATATTCATAGGCCGGCACGGCATTAATATTAAGCTTTAGAATAATAATTGACGTTCGCTCCATGCCGTAATACTTCAAATTCCGACCCTCGTCGCTATGTTTGAATCTGACGACTTTGATCAGGTATTTTATCGTCGCTTTCTGCAACAACATTCTTTCCAAGTCTGTGTTCTTTCCTATTTATTTGTTTTTACCGTACATACTTATTTGCCATACATTTCTTACTTACATTTCAGGTCCTATCTCAGTACGATTTCCCTGAAATTACTAACAATGACGCTTCAAACGAGTACAACGTGAAACTAGATGAAGTTCCAGAAAAAAGACTACCAGAATTCAACAATCTTTCGAAAAACAGATCACGATCTCCAGTCAGGAGTATTGATTTCCCAAGCAACAATCTAAACTCCAATCTAAAACAAAATGATATATTTGGCGCTTCAAAAAGGGGAAACTCAGAGCCGGATGAAATTCCAGAAAAAAGTACACCAGTATGCAATAGCCTTCTGATAAATAGACTCCTGTCTCCAGTCAGATGTGTGGATTTCCCAAGCAACAATTTGATCTCCAATGTAACACAATGTGACATATTTAAGAGTCCGGAAGCAGTATCTCCAAAGCATCTAAAAAGGAAAATGATAAATTCATTCTTTGATACTAAAAGTAAGAGAAAGTTCCCCGGACCAGCTGGGTTACTAACAGGTAGTCTAGAAGAGTCTACAGATGACAATATATGCCATATAGAGCTGCTGTCTCAGGTAATAATACTTAACCCCTTCACTCGCAGAAGCACACCGCTCAAATGACCAAACAATGGCGAACTATTATATAAGATGTGTCGGTGAACCAGTTAAGCTGGTATTTTTTGACAGCCATGAAGTCACCCATTGTTTCGACTCATATGTATTTTATGTAGTGGATATCTCCTGGATCAATGAGAAGGCTGACTTTATGGCAGCTACTTCTGAAATAGCACTAACATTATCTTATCCAAATCTGTAGATAAATCTTGATCTTCTGACCTCTTGAGTGTCAGGACTAGATGTTAGTGAGAATACCCCTCAGATTTCTGTTTGTATTTGTTCTGATCTTGGACCATGTGCTCTAACTAACTCCACCCAATCGGAGCTCACAATGGAAGCTCTTTTCTTTTTCTTAATTTTTTCATTGCAGGATATTGATTTTTCCGACAACCATTTGAGAAATCTCTTTGAATCTCCTCTGTGGCACAGACTTCAGCAAGATATTAGAAGGTGGGATCTTGGCAATGTAGATCCCATAAAGAGTATTAAAGAGCAAGCTCTGGCAGGCCACCTGTGGAGACAGAAGGCACAGACTGTTACGGCATTTGTGGAGACCGTTGACCGATCAGCTACTGACCCCCTTGTTATATTGAGAGATTCCAGTGGTTTGTGTGATTTTCTCTAATGGTTTAATATTAGCCTCTATGAGTCTTCATATATATGTATAGTGCACATATCCGTGTAGTCCCGTTGTCCCCCACTTTTTTTGGACATAGAAATTATAATAAAATAATTAACTTTTTATTAATTAACTTTCTTATATTAACAATTTCGATGTCCAAAAAAAGTCTAGGGGACAACAGTACTACACCCACATACGTCGATCAGGGTTGAAGAGGATCGAATTTTCTGTGAAGTGTCCAGATGAACATACCGAGAGTCCCCAAGTGTGGGAGGTAATACAGCGGTGGGGGAGGGGGGGGGGGAGACGTTTAATTTTGCTTGTATCAATTTAGCCACTTCTACACTAATAATTAAATTGTCTATAAATTATGCTATGTAAATTTTTACTTCAGGATAATATTCAAAATATCCCCCCCCCACCCCACCGCCGGATCACCTCCCACACTTGGGGACTTTTAGTATGTTCATCTGGATACTTAACAGAATAATTGTACCAATTTTAAATATTTCACAAATTATTAGTTTTTTTGGGTTTTTACCAGAAATTATTAATCATACAGTAAAAAAATACAGCTTTATTTGTAGAAAATTTAATAATAATTATATCACTTCTACATAATAATTATTAATGTAGAAGTGACTAAAGAGATATCTCTAAAAGTTTTCGAGACACAAGCAAAATAAAACTTCCCCCCTCCCCCGCCGCCGGCTCACCCCTCACCCTCGGGGACTCTGCCAATTTTTAAAAATACATGAATTATATGGTCTGAATTCCTTAATTTTCAACCGACTTCAAAAAAAGGAGGAGGTTCTCAATTCGACCCGTATGTTTTTTTTTTTAATTTTTTTTTTCTATGTTTGTTACGCGATTGCTCCGCCAATTATGAACCGATTTGAACAAATCTTTTTTCGGCGTATAGGTAATACCTCAAGGGTGGTCCCATTGACACCAGGTCAGGATCTGATGATGGGATCCTGGAGAAATCGAGAGAACTCTTCAAATATTATAGGCAGACCTATAGTGATTTTTGTGTTTTTCATAATAACTCGTGCAAATGCACATGGTAAGCATAATATTGTGATGCGGAACTGCTGATGAAGACCACATATGGCCACCAGATCTGCTCAATACTAGGTACAAATACAACGCGTGGCTGACGGGCAGGCAACGCATAGCCTAAACCGGTGGACCTAGAGCCATGAAACTTTGTACAGGGGTTCCTTAGTCGCGTGGGGTAGCACTGATATAGCATTTGACAAAATTAATTCCCCAAGGGAGGGGGGGATAAGGGGTTACAGTTAGTATTAAACTCAATCTAATCAAATAGGGTTTGTGGAAGTCGGTTTTTTCTAAAGTTTACTTTTTGTTTCAATTATCCTATGCTATACAAGGTATAAATTAATTAACGCAAAATGAGAACCTACTTTGCTACATCATTTTGAGCAACTTTCATTATGAAACCGATTTGATCAGAGAACTTTATTTTTAATTTCTCCATATAAATCAGCTAATCCACTCAGGCCAAAATGTACTGGGAAGTGAAAAATAATAATAGTACCCTGCACATTGAAATGAAATGAAATGAAATATTGCATACCATGTAAACTTTTATCAGAACAAGTCATATTGGTTCTCATAAGTCTATCACATAATTACATTACATTACAATTCGAATTTTAAAACTGTCATTTACTTTTGCTTGCCTTTACAGGGAACATTAAGTGCACATTACACAGAGATGCATGGCTGGCATTTTCGTCATACATTGCGTCTGAATGCTGCGCCTTAATTCTGTGGAAGCCAACAGTCCTGACCACAGGAAGTGCCTACAAGAAGCACTACCTTAATATAACACTCAGCAACATCTATGCCGTGTACAGTTCTGCCGTGTTGAAGACTGAGGATGATGTGACGTCACTCCCTGATGGATACCAACTAGTTTACAGTGAGGAGTTCACTGTGATAAAGACTGAGAATTCGCCGGAAATAATTTCAGGCAAGTTTGTATGATTTATGAGCTGTGATGACTGATGCAGCATAGGCAAATATTAATGTAGTGCTAGAGCATGTAATATATTTAATCGCAACTTAAAAATACTGGTTTGCTTTGCACACCAAATATCAGGGTAAAGTTGTTGGTTGTGTAGGTAAAGGCTTAATGGGTGTGCGTGACGTAGCTCCCCTGTATCCTTTGTGTTAGAGCAGAGCCTTATCTTATCAAACTAGCGAGTTCAAAGTGTTTGACCGTTCACCAACTGCTAGTTGTAGGCATTTCCCATTAGATGGCGCTGTCGCTATTTCCTACATCGCGGTATCAACATTTTTCTGTCTTAGCATAAGTAGTCTCGATAAGTAATGTTTTGTATTCTATTTGCTACTGCAATATACGCTTTATTGACTATATGCATAGTATTATTTTTGGGAACTGGTTCGTTCATGGTCCTTCGAGCCGGATTATACTGTGGCCAAGGATTGTGTCGACTAAGTATCCACGGAGTGCCGACGCAGTGACCGATTGTCGCTGAGGGTGCTGAGCTGCTGCTGCTGCTGCTGCTGCTGCTGCTGCTGTGCTGCTGCTGCTGCCTTGCTGGTGCTCATCGGATCCTGGATGCTGAAGAGGAACTTCAACGTGACGCAAAATCAACGGAAATTCGTGTGTGAGTGAGTGAAGTGCAACTGTGAGTACATTTGAATACCTATATTAACTTAGTGCGATTTCAAGGAATTTGGGACTTGTAAAATTTTAGAGATAATGCATGGACTTGTAAAATTTTAAAGTTTAGTTCAGGACTTAGAATAATTTCGTTAAAAGTGATACTACGGGGAACCTATGCCTGATTTTCTATAGAATTTGAACTGTTTCAAACACTTAGAAAATTTTGAGAAATTTTGGACTTGTATTTTTTTCTAAAACTTTATCTGAAATTGCAACTTATATTTTTGTGGAGACATTTCTATAGGAACAGCAACTTAGTATTTTTGTTAAGAGTGCAGCTCAAAGACATTATTTTGGTTAATTTAACTTGTAAATAAAGCAAGATGGAAGCAAATATCAAGGTACAAGAAGATTTATATAGAAGAATAAACAAAGCCAGAATAAACTTTAAGAAGTCTCCGAAAGATCGACTTGCTTCAACAGCGTACCTCAACACTAAATTGGAAGCATTGCTTGAATTGTGGTCTCAGTTTTCGTTAACGCATACGCAGATAGTACATGATTCCGATGAGGCAGAGTTGCAGGCTAGTACATATAGCACAAAGGATCTGTACGACGATTGCGAAGAGCTCTTTATTCAGTACAAATGTGAACTACAAGATGCTCTCGACAAGTTTAAGGCGAAAGAAGTAAGCAAACCTTGTCCTCAAACGACCACAACCAAGGAGTGCAGTATAAAACTTCCGAAGATCACAATACCGGCGTTCTCGGGCAAGTATGCAGAGTGGACGAGCTTCCGGGATTTATTTACATCATTGGTACACGAAAACCAGGCGCTAGATGAGGTACAAAAACTTCATTACCTCAAAAGCCACTTGACGGGAGAAGCCGAACAACTTCTTCGTCACATGCCAATAACTCACGATAATTACAAATTATGCTGGAAGCA
Source organism: Argyresthia albistria (assembly GCA_963457715.1). NCBI lineage: Eukaryota > Metazoa > Arthropoda > Insecta > Lepidoptera > Argyresthiidae > Argyresthia > Argyresthia albistria. Next base: position 10,639 of record CAUOQF010000251.1, on the reverse strand, counting down.
ACTGGAAGACAGATATGACAATAAAAGATATCTCTCAAACTGCATATTAAGAAAATTTATGAGCCAAAAAAATGTCACAACTGAGTCTGCGAGCGCACTAAGAGAATTATTAGATAACACAAATGAATGTCTTGCTGCATTAAATAATTTAGGTATAGATGTTAGTACATGGGATGTCATTGTTATTTATATAATTAGTCTTAAGTTAGACAATGAGTCTCGAAAACAGTGGGAGCTAAAAGTCAGTGAAAGCGCAAACGTTTTGCCCACTCTCAATGAGTTCAAGGACTTTTTAGAAGTTAGATCACGTGCTCTCGAATTCATAGATCCTAAATTGTTTAAAAACAATGTATCACAGAAACCTAATCAGGTCAATAGCACTCCATGCGCCAATCCGAAAGTTCATGTTGTAGCAACCATGTCATGTTGTTACTGTACGGAAGATCATAAATTGAGCAATTGTAAAAATTTTGCAAAAACAGATACTGACACTCGTCGTAAATTCGTACAGTCCAACGGGTTATGTTTCAATTGTTTAGGAACAGGCCACTCAGTCTTCTCTTGTCGCCTCAATTCTCGGTGCAGAATATGTAGAAAAAAACATCATTCCCTCCTGCATCCCAAAAATACTACTAATTCAACTGAGCCCAACAGCTCAGGTGAACAGGGTGTTGCCCAAGCAACATCATCATTAACATCGCAAGTAGAAACTACTAGCAATGTTACAGCGTGTTTAGCAAATATGAATCAGCAAGTGTTACTAGCCACAGCATTGGTTAATGCTAATTCAAAGTCGGGTACGCTGGTAACACTCAGATGTCTCGTTGATCAAGGATCACAGGCTTCTTTCATCACGGAATCCGCTGTCCAATTACTCGGTCTAAAGAAAATACCACACAAAAGCTCCATTATGGGATTAGGAAGTGACCAAAATGCTTCTATAGCCTCGAAGTCGAGGGTTTCTCTCCACATTCAGGCACTTCATGATCCCAATGTTAGTTTGTGCATTCAAGCTATTGTGTTAAACAAGCTCACTTCAGTTCTTCCTGAAAGGAAAATTGTAATCGAGCTCTGGTCCGAGTTGACAGGTATAGAGTTAGCAGATCCGTCATTTGGTACACCAAATAAAATTGATGTGCTCCTCGGAGCTGACATTTATGGTCAAATCTTGTTAGATGGAATTATCAAGGGTCCACCCGGTACACCAGTCGCGCAAAAAACCAAACTGGGTTGGATTCTGTCTGGTCCTACAGTGGTCCAAGACTTGGCATCTGACATACTACTCTGTAATTATGTCCAGTCCAACCCTGAAAATGATCTTTTGAAGAAATTTTGGGAAATGGAAACTGACGTTAAAGTTGTAGATTCTCAGACACAGTTTACAGAGGAAGAACAGAAGTGCGAACAAATATTCGCAGCAACTACGAAGAGAGATGAGTCGGGGCGGTATGTAGTAAATTTACCGTTCCGCGATGAGGATCCAGGTTCTAAATACGGAGACTCCAGAATGATTGCTGCCAAGAGACTACTGCAGCAAGAAAAAAGGTTAGAAAAGGATCCTATACTCAAAGCACAGTATTCTGATGTGATATCAGAATATCTAGAACTCGATCATGTAGAAATTGTACCTGAGAGCCAAAGAGACAATCCAGATGCGGTATACCTACCTCATCATGCGGTAGTTCGAGAGGATAAAGATACCACCAAACTTCGCGTTGTCTTCAATGCATCGTCTTCTGGAACCAATGGTGTCTCTCTAAACGATGATCTTCTAGTAGGACCAACCCTTCAAGATGATTTACGGCATATCATCATGCGATGGCGACGCTATCCTATATGTCTAGTATCCGACATTGTCAAAATGTACAGGCAGGTGAAGGTGAATGCGCAGCAAACAGATTTCCTGCGTCTCCTATGGCGCGAGAAACCAGAAGATGAGATTCAACATCTAAGGATGTTACGAGTTACGTTTGGAACTGCCTCCGCACCTTACCTTGCTGTCCGCAGTCTACACCAAGTAGCATATGACGACGGCAAAGATTATCCTCTGGCTTCTGAAAGAGTTTTAAAAGAATTCTACATGGATGATCTGATGACCGGCTGCAAATCTGTGGAAGAAGGAAAACAAATATATAAACAAATGACGGAATTACTAAAAGGTGGAGGTTTTGAACTGCAGAAATGGAGCAGTAATAGTGAAGAGTTGTTACAGGAAATAAACGAAGATCCCAAACCACAAGAAGGAAATTTAAAAATAAAAACAGATGCATGCATGAAGATTTTGGGGCTTACCTGGAATAGGACATCCGACGAGTTCGAGTACGCAGTGCAGCTGCCTCCTGTTTCAGTACCTGTAACAAAAAGAAAAGTAATATCCAACATTGCATGCCTGTTTGACCCTCTAGGGTGGTTGGCACCAGTAATAATTACGGCGAAAATATTCATACAAAAGCTATGGCTTTCAAGAATTGAGTGGGATGATGAACTACCAACTCAATTGCTGAAAGATTGGCTAAGCTACAGAAACTATTTAAGTCAACTTACCAAATTCAGTGTTCCGCGATGGATCAACACCAATGATGACGATATACTTCGTGAGCTCCACGGGTTCTCTGACGCGTCAAATGAAGCTTTTGCTGCAGTTGTGTATCTACGCGTCGTAGATAGTCGGGGGAAGATATTCGTAACGTTGATCACGTCGAAGACGAAAGTGGCACCTATCAAGCAAATCTCTATACCAAGGTTGGAGCTTTGTGGGGCAGTGCTTCTAACTAGATTGTTAGTTGAAGTAGCTGAAATCATGGGTTTTGAGAAAAGAAACATCCACGCATGGACTGACTCGTCAGTGGTTCTTGCATGGCTCAATAGCAGACCCAATCGGTGGAAAACTTTCGTTGCGAACCGCGTATCGGAAATAATAACAGCATTAGAGCCACAACAGTGGTCACATGTGTCCTCAAAGGATAATCCTGCCGATTGCGCATCACGGGGAACAAAGAATCTGGAAGAAGAGCCTTTGTGGAAACAAGGTCCTACATGGCTGAAAGAAGAAAACATTGATTACAAAAAGATCAAGTCAACAGAAACACACTTAGAAGAAAATACAAAAAAGATTTGTTTGGTGAATCGCTGTAACAATGAAGAAGAATCAAACGCAGCCAAAGATATTTTCTCAAGGTGTTCTTCATTAAGAAAATTGATCCGTGTTGTTGTTCTCTGCAAAAGATTCGCGAAGCTTTCCAGAAAGGAAAAAGTTAATACATGGATAGAAAGACATGAAATACAAGAAAGTTTGAAAATATGTATCAAGATTTGTCAAGGAGAACAATACGGTGAAGAAATCGAAGACCTGAAAAACAAAAAGGAGATTAGTAAAAAAAGTGTACTTACCACATTGAATCCATTCGTTGATGACGACGGGATCTTGAGAATCGGTGGCAGGTTACAGCATGCGCAACTCAGCCAAGATATGAAGCATCCAATCATCCTTCCAATGAAGTCGCACTTCACGGATTTGATGATAGTTAATGCCCATGAGAAAACGCTGCATGGAGGCCCACAGTTGATGCTCAACTACTTGCGTTCGAAGTACTGGATCGTAGGAGCTAAGCAATTAGTCAAAACCTTCGTTCGAAAATGCGTGCAATGTATACGTCATGCTGCACGCATCAGACATCAGCTTATGGGACAGCTACCATCAGCAAGGGCTACTGCTTCTCGTCCTTTCTTCAACAGTGGCGTGGATTATGCCGGACCTATCAATGTTCGTGTCTCAAAAGGTCGAGGCAATCGCTCCTACAAAGGTTACATCTGCTTATTTGTGTGTATGGCGACGCGCGCTATACACCTTGAAGTTGTCAGCGATTTGACATCTCAAGGATTCATAGCTGCATTCAAGCGATTTACCGCTCGTCGTGGTCACTGTGCAGATTTATGGAGTGACAATGGGACGAATTTTGTGGGCGCTGCACGCGAGTTAAAGTCCTTATTTGCTGAAGAAAAAGCAAGCATAGCAGTTGAGATTGCCGAACAACTGGCTAACAACGGCACAAGATGGCACTTCATCCCTCCTCATTCTCCAAACTTTGGAGGATTGTGGGAAGCGGGAATCAAGTCCACAAAGCACCATCTTAAACGGATCATAGGAAATTCAACTCTCACGTTTGAAGAGATGACTACAGTGTTGTCTCAAATCGAGGCTTGCCTCAACTCAAGACCGATTTCGAAAATAAGTGACAATCCAGAGGATCCAACTCCATTGACACCAGGACATTTCCTTATTGGAGAACCTCTAGTCGTAGCACCTGATGTCAACTATGAAAGTTCAAATGTGAACAGTCTCCGGAGGTGGCAACTCACCCAACGGATGGTCCAAGAATTCTGGCGTCGATGGGCAAGAGAATATCTGACGCAGTTCTACCATCGGTATAAGTGGACCAACAAAACCCCCGAACCGACTGTGGGAGATGTTGTGTTAGTGGTAGAAGATGATATTCCTCCAGCTAGATGGTTGTATGGCATGGTAGTAGACAAACACCCGGGACTGGACGGACTTACAAGGGTTGTCAGTTTGAAATGTAAAGGTAATCTTATTAAACGACCAGTATCGAAATTGTGTTTTTTACCAGTATCTTCCGAGTAAAATCATGTAAAATAAGTTAGATGTTTAGTTTAAGTACCGAATGGTTCTGTACCTAACAGAAATATTTAGTTTTAGTTTCAATTGTATGATTTTATTGTATAAAAAACACACATTCTAGTATAGTAAGATAGTTTTTTTGTCAACCATCAATTGGTTTGTTATGTTTATTTTGTTATGTATATACTACTTTGTTCATGATATATTTTAGGACTAGCCTGTTTGTGTCACGGTGGTCGGAATAAATGAAATATTGATTATTTCCTTGGTGGTCGGTATGTTTGACCGTTCACCAACTGCTAGTTGTAGGCATTTCCCATTAGATGGCGCTGTCGCTATTTCCTACATCGCGGTATCAACATTTTTCTGTCTTAGCATAAGTAGTCTCGATAAGTAATGTTTTGTATTCTATTTGCTACTGCAATATACGCTTTATTGACTATATGCATAGTATTATTTTTGGGAACTGGTTCGTTCACAAAGCGAAGCGAGTTCGCAACGTGTGCATGGCGAATTTCTTCGAAGGTTCTTATTCAAATTACTTAAAAATATTTTTAAATTGGTTGAAGAGGAACCCTGGTATACAGAACAGGAACCTGCGTAAACAGTGTATAAATCCGATTAACAGTCTAAATGCTTTGAACTAGTTCTCAAATTCAAATCATTTTTGTATTACGTTTGTATGGGAAATTCACGCGGTCGCAGCCCCCTTAATGGGCTACATTTATTTTACGAGATTTATAATTCGCATCTAGAAGTCTATAGTCTATTCGTGATAAGAATGCAGTGAAGTCATCACTGTCCGGCGGCCTAGCCACGCCCCGTAACCAATCAAATCGTTTCCGATTATCAAGCCAAGTTCACAGTGACCAGTTGAAGGCAAACTTTCGAACGCGAAGGCTGTGTCCTGTGAGTGTGTGTTAACAGATTTAATTTTTTTCACTGCATTAATACGAATAGACTGTAGCGCCCAGTTTCTGGAAGAGATATCAGTAGTATAATAAGTATATAATAAATACACTGATAATGTAAAATCTTTCTCTCATTTCAGGAGATAATATATCCATCAAAGAGTCTTGCAAAGCGAATGATGATGCCTTATTAGATGGATTGGATAGCAGCATATTCGTGGATGACATATTTTGATGATTTATCATTTAATGTGAATGGTTTTTATTAATACCGAATCTGTGATATATGCAGTTTAGTGCCTTGCAAGATCTTGCAATGATACTAATTTTAACAATTACTAAATTTAAGTAAGTAAGTACTTGATTGATTTAGCATATTGATTTATTATAAGAAAATCGAAAGACAACGAACGCATTTTATTTTTAGTGAAAAGAAATACAGTAAAGTAGTTGTTCAATTGTATTATTCTGAGACTATTTGCAATTTGGACTTGATGTGCTGTGTAAGTATATGCTTAGAGAGAGACGATGCATAGTGGTATGCTGTAGGACACATTTTACACTTGTATTTTCCTGGAACTAACCATTTCTTCGTGTCTTGATTTTCGAGATCTTTTGCTAATGGTTTTTCGTCTGTCCTTTTTTCTTTCGTAAAGTGAGATTTTAAGTGTTTATTCAAGTTGACCCCTTTCAATTTCACATTGCAAATAGGACATGTCTTCTTCTTATTACCTGAAACAAAATAAGCAATGACATTGACAATAAACAGTAATAGTTAGCAAAAAAAACCCCAGGTTTGGATGTTTACATGTTTGTGATGTCGCTGTTTCTAGTTCCCACGACACGGTATCCTAGTGTGGGGCCAGAAGCAATGTATGTACATGTATGTAAATGTTTATGTTATGTTTAGTTCTGGTCACACGGCCGTAAAGCAGGATTGAAACATTGAAACATTGAAACATATTTATTTGTAAGTGTTAATTACATGTCAGATTATTAAATTGAAAATTATTAATATACACTCTGTATATAAATGTCATCATGAGCGAACATACACAAATTGTAAATTAAAATTAAAACATTGTATTAAATTCAATTTAATATTAATAAAATTGACCCAATTTAGTGGTCGCTTCGAACTCAGCGAATGAGTAGAAGGTTTGCTCGACAAGCCAGTGTTTCAGTCGTTTTTTGAAACATGCGGAATTAGGCGCAGATTTAATAGGTTCCGGTAGGCGATTGTATACCTTCGGACCCATGACATGAGTCAACTTCGATGACTTGGCCAGGGCGTGTGGAGCCGACCTGAGCCTGTTACCGTAGCGGGTTGCGTGTCCGTGGATGTCGTGGTGCCTGCGGAACGAGTCGACGTTCTCGTGCATGTACATGGCCACCTGGAGTATGACGATGGACGGGAGCGTCAAGATGTGCAGAGCTTTGAAGTGAGGCTTTACTGACACGTCCCGGCGAACCTGGACTATCGCTCTCACGGCACGTTTTTGCATCCTGAATGCTCGCTCCCAGTCCGCCGCGCGCCCCCACAGCTCGGCTCCGTACTGCAGCAGCGAGTGAACCGTGGCGAAGTAGCACGCGCGCGCGACGTCGCGCGGCACCGTGCGCGCCAGCCGCCGCAGAGCGAAGCATGCGCCGCTGAGTCGCGCGCACAGTCGCGCCACGTGAGCCCGCGGTCCAGCTCGAAGCCCAGGAACGTCGTCGCCTCCACCTGCTCGACCTGCACTCCGTCCACTTGGACATTCAGCGGGACGAGACGGCGACCTGATAGGTCGAAGTGAAGGAAGTGAGTTTTCTTTAAGTTGAGAACGAGTCCGTTGTCACGGAACCAGTGAGACAGTTCTGTGATCGTATGGCTTAGGCTTTAGGCTTTGCTCAAGGCCTCCGATAGTCCTATCAGTGGTGATTCCTGCCACGTCATCCGCGTACATGAACAGTTCACTAGAGGTTATCGCTTGTGGCAGGTCGTTGAGAAGTAGCGAGAATAGTATGTTGGATACCGAAGACCCTTGAGCAACCCCCATATGTGTCATCACCGGTTCCGACCTCGTTCTCCCTCCATTACCTACGACGATCTGCGAACGGTTTCGCAGAAAGTCCTTCAATAGGCATAACGGCCCCCCGACTATACCGTAATGACGTAGTTTAGCAGCGAGCACGCCGTGATCGGCAACGTCAAAAGCCTTCGAGAGGTCACAACAGAGCACTGCGACCTGGAGATTCCTCTCTCTTGCCTCGAGCACTTGGCGCACCACCTCCCGCGCCAGCGCGGTCGTCGAGCGGCCCGCGCGGTACGCGTACTGTCGCTCCGACAGCGCGTCAGTCAACGCAAGGAATTCAAGGAGTCGAGCGCTGAGACCATTTTCAAGGACCTTCGATACAGTGGGTACTACGGCCACTGGTCTGTATCCATCGATGTTCTCCCTCTTTCCTTTCCCCTTGAATATCGGTGCGATTTTGCTCCTCTTCAGCGCTGTTGGGTACATGCCTCGTCTAATGCACTCGTTGAATAGTTTAGTGAGAACTGGTGCCAACGGTTTTACAGCTAGGTGGACGAGTTCCATCGAGGTTTCGTAGATATCCTTGGTAGGCTTATGCGGAATCCGAAAGGATATGATGCGATGTACCTCATCCGCTGTAAACAGGCGGAGTCTCAGTGAGCGGTCGGCAGCTGGGCGGGCGGCGTGCAGGGCGCGACAGGCGCGCAGCACGTCGGCAGCCGGGGCTCCGCACGCGGCGGCGGCACCGGCGAACCGAGCGTTCATAGCGTCCACCACGGCCTGCCTGCTGCTAAATTTAATGCCGGTTGAGTCTACGGCCACATCCGTGAAGTCTACACAAATACGATTGCTTTTTCCTCGCTCTTTGTTAATTACGTTCCACATGGCTTTACTCACGTTCGTGCTGGACGTGATTGCGGTCGTGTAAAAGTGTGCTCTTTTATTTTTGACCAGGTTGTCGTATTGGTTTTTTAATTTGTCCATGAGCCCCGTGACAACGGTATCATTAGGATGAGCAGATGAGAGCTCTAGCACGTCAAAGAGCAATGATTGGATGTTTCGGAGCTCATGTGTAACCCACGATTGGCGTGTTGTGTGTGGTTTTCGTGTGAGTGGAAAGCAAATGTCGTATTTGTTGCTAATTACAGAAATCACAGACGTGGCGAGATCCTCAATCGATTCACCTTTTTGGCACCAAATGTGCTGCCAGTCAACGCTCGCAATAGACTCGACGAAGTTGCGGCATTTAGCCTGCGTGCGCTGGCGCACGATGCGGGTGGGCGGAGCGGGCGCGCGGGGGCGGCGCGCGACGCGCGCGCGCACGGCGAGGTGGTCGCTGAGATGTGAGCTGGCGGGCGCCGCGCACACCGCGTCCGAGGGCAGGTTGCTGTACAGGTGGTCGAGGCTGGTGGCGGTGGTAGCCGTCACTCGCGTGGGGAAGTCCACCTCGTTCCTCATAGCCGTGGGCCGACAGTATATCCTGGAGACCGGTCTTTTTCGGACGAATCCTCCATCCAGTCTATGTTTACGTCCCCGACAATAACGCACTCTAATTCGATGTCACATAGCTTGTCGAGCAAATCATCTAAACACCTTATAAAATCGTTAGTTTTACTGCCATTAGAGTAAATACATATTATAGTTAAATTATAGTCTATTACATTGACAGCTGAAATTTCGAAATATTCTTCCGCTGACAGTTTGTGCAGTCAATGTTCTCCACTACTTTTAAAGAGGACTTGACATATATACAAGATCCGCCGTGTGTTAGATTAGACCTACAGTATTTGGATATGAGTGCGTAACCATCTATATTTACACATTCTAAGTTTTCATTCGTCAGCCAATGCTCCGTTATAGCCAGAATGTCACAACCAAGGTCACCTTTTAGTAGTACTTCTAGCCGTTGTGTTTTTTTTGTCCAATGACCGTATGTTTTGATGTGTCAATGTGAGTACACTACGATCGCATATAGCGGTGAGAACCGCAGTGGGATGCGCTAGGCGCGCGGTCATCATCGCTGGGCGCTGGACGTGCTGTGACGACTGAGCTGCTCACCCCGCTGTCTGCGGGGACGGGGCGAGAAACCAGTCCGACACCTTGACGCGCGGGGGCCACGCAGCTGGAGATTTCACTGCTTCGAGTAAACATTCTGGTACAACCTATTATAAATGATGCTTGGTCCGTGGTTTCAGAATGCGTCTTTCGACCGTAAATTTATCTGATTTGCACAATCGTGTTGAGGTGTGCCAAGTAGGCCCTCCTCAGTTGTGTCTGGTCTCAGTGTCCAAGTTTGTATGTATCTTAGTCGATCGGCCGCTTGCAATACTGAGTTCTCCTTACCCTGTACCAGTAATGATGGTACGAGAGGGGCGTCGCTTGGGTACAGATCGTCTTGAGACGACTGTCCAGGATTCGTCATCAGGTATCTTCTGTCCTTCGTCATGGTTGGAGGGTGCTTCGGTCCGCTCGGTCGATGGTGCGGCGGTCATCGGTGCATTCTGGACCTTGTTTTGGGTCATAGGTTGACTCACAGCTGACGTCGGGAGCGGCTGTGATGTAAGCGACGAGTTCGGAGCACTCGCTTGTTTCCTGGCGCAGCCGATATCGGTGGGCGGTTGGCTAGCATCGGGAGTGTTTGCCCGCTCTCGTGATGGACGCGCGCGATGTCGGCGCGGCAATCTGCTTCGCTGCAGCGCTGTCTTTCTTATTCGCTGTTGGACGAGTTTGTCTTACCGGGCGCTGCAGCGCTGTTGGCGCTGGCGGAGTAGCTTGCGAAGTGGCTTGGAGGGTAGATGAAGGAGCTGTCGATTTTGCTTGTCCATTTGCTGCATTAGATAGGCGCAAGATAATTGTATTTTGCGCATCGATCTTCGTTTCTAGGGCATTAATCTTGTTCACTAATGAGGCCACGGTTGATGTCAATTCGCGTACGGAATTCTCGAGTTCTTTGACTGTCATTGTGCTATTTTAATAATTAAAATACGCGGAGTGCACTGTGACGCGTTCGGAGCCGCATACTCACATGAAGCTGTTTATATAAAGAACAGCTGTTTATATTAAGAAGATTTATACGA
>CAUOQF010000250.1:0-51784 GCA_963457715.1 Argyresthia albistria | reverse complement strand
TACATGAGGAGCGTTTCATAAAGGTTTGGCTCTACCTTAACCCCAAAAATAAAGGTTTTACTCAAAGAGCAAAATTATAAAGGTTTGTTCAATAAATCGGTTTTTAACCTGTAAAACGGTTTTTTCGAACTCTTTTTGATGTTTGCCGCCAGTGGCCGCCCACCACCAATGTTGCGATTGGAAATTACACAATTTTAAAAGCTTTTATTAAACTTGCACTGTATGTATGTTTGTGGGTATCACGGTTCGCGTCAAAATGTCGGCTTGAATTTGACCCACTTCCCGTTATCCGATTGAGCTGAAATTTCGCATACGTGTATAAGTCGGATGACAATGCAATATATTTCTGACTTAAAGCTGATCTGATGATGGAGACGGAAGACGGTCATGGGAACTCTGTCATAAAACATCGCAAGCCCGTCGAATTTGGGCTCGTTCGATTCGTCTTGACGAATACTTTGGTCCTAGAATATTTTTTTATGACATGGAGCTGATCTGATGCTGGAGACGGAAGACGGTCATGGGAACTCTGTCATAAAACATCGCAAGCCCGTCGAATTTGGGCTCGTTCGATTCGTCTTGACGAATACTTTGGTCCTAGAATATTTTTTTATGACATGGAGCTGATCTGATGCTGGAGACGGAAGACGGTCATGGGAACTCTGTCATAAAACATCGCAAGCCCGTCGAATTTGGGCTCGTTCGATTCGTCTTGACGAATACTTTGGTCCTAGAATATTTTTTTATGACATGGAGCTGATCTGATGCTGGAGACGGAAGACGGTCATGGGAACTCTGTCATAAAACATCGCAAGCCCGTCGAATTTGGGCTCGTTCGATTGATTCGTCTTGACGAATACTTTAGTCCTAGAATATTTTTTATGACATGGAGCTGAGCTGATGCTGAGACTAAAAAGTTAAAAATAAATTAAAAGTAAAAAAACATTTTTAAACAAAGCTTTTATTTAATGTCCTAAAAAGAAGAAAATAAAATTTCAATTCAATCAAATGCGTCATTTTATTACATTACACAATTTATACGATATAAAAGCTTGTTGCGAGATTTACTTTTGTAGACTTAATTAGGTGGGTAGGCACCTATTTGCACAGACTTGGAGATAAATCCCGCAACAAGCTTTTATATCGTATAAATTGTGTAATGTAATAAAATGACGCATTTGATTGAATTGAAATTTTATTTTCTTCTTTTTAGGGCATTAAATAAAAGCTTTGTTTAAAAATGTTTTTTAACCGACTTCCCAAAGGAGGAGGTTTACAATTCGTCCGGATATTTTTTTTTTTTTTATGTCTACACCCCGATAGCGCCTAAACGGATGGACCGATTTGGAAAATTATTTTTTTGTTTGAAAGGGTTTACCTTCCCATTGGTCCCATTGACACCAGGTCAGGATCTGATGATGGGATCCTGGAGAAATCGAGGGAACTCTTCAAATATTATAGGCAGACCTATAGTGATTTTTGTGTTTTTCATAATAACCCGTGCAAATGCACATGGTAAGCATAATATTGTGATGCGGAAATGCTGATGAAGACCACATATGGCCACCAGATCTGCTCAATACTAGGTACAAATACAATGCGTGGCTGACGGGCAGGCAACGCATAGCCTAAACCGGTGGACCTAGAGCCATGAAACTTTGTACAGGGGTTCCTTAGTAGCGTGGGGTAGCACTGATATGGGATTTGACAAAATTAATTCCCCAAGGGGGGGGGGGGATAAGGGGTTACAGTTTGTATTGAACTCAATCTAATCAAATAGGGTTTGTGGAAGTCGGTTTTTTCTAAAGTTTACTTTTTTTTTTAATTATTTACTTTTAATTTATTTATGTTCACTACACTGGTGCTATACGTGCTGCCGTGCCGACACTGCCAGCCGTGTCTTCTTTTGCCACTGGCAACTAACAAACAACAATGGGTAAGTTTTTAGTTTTTTGGTTACATTGACCCTGTAGACGGAATACTGATCCTTCTTATTTTTATCTTTTTAAGCTATAAGTTTGATGATCAATCTCATAAACTCAGAAATCCTTGTTAAATGCTTTACAGAAATAGTGTTTAACATGCTCTATTCAATTTATTCTATCCCTAGTTCTCGAGAATTCCCGGAAAATTCAGCTCGAGAAATGTCGAGAACTAGAGAGAGAAGGTAGGTATAGGTACTTTCGTTTCTGGGCCCTCTTTGTACCAAATTGCATACACACACAGGTTGTCAGTCTCTGTTGGTATTATTTAATATTTTTATAAAGGACAATGCTACGAATGTATGAAAAAAAAACCCAGGCCCGGCGCAAACGAAACTTAACTGAAATAATTGGTATGATTGAGTAATAAAATAATCCATGGGAGACATGATCGAAATCGATGGCTAAGTGCGCGAAATTGCTATTCGAATTTTCACAGGAGTCATACTAATATTTTAATAGAACTAACAATACTTTTACCATAATTATATTAAAAATCAGCTCTGATTAGGTCAGTGCAATTGTCACATGTCGTGCTCTGATAAAAAAAAAAAACACTCACCTAAAACCATGTCGTTAAGTTAAAGTCCACGGCCCGCGATTTTCAATCTACCCACATCAAGATGAAGGTATGAAAAAACATAAGTATGGAAAATGGGTATGTTCGTCCGTTGGGCGGTTGAGTGGGCATCAATTATTGTACGAATCATACCTTGCCCCTTGCTCCCGTAACTATTAGACCGACGTAATAGTAATAGTAACCTTACGACAAATAGACCGAGTCTACTTAGAACAGAGCGAGAGACATTTACGAGCTCCAGAAAATGTATGAGCGAGATATATGGAAACTTACAGCATGCGATAGTAATAATCACTTCATAGAAGGGCTACCTTACGCTTTTAAACTGCAATATTATATTAATTAAATAAATATTAGTATGACGCCTGTAAAAACTCGAATAGCAATTTCGCGCACTTAGCCATCGATTTCGATCATGTCTCCCTTGGGTTATTTTATTACTCAATTATACCAATTATTTGAGTTAAGTTTCGTTTGCACCGGGCCTGGGTTTTTTTTAACATTCCTATTTATATTTATTTACAGATCCAGACGTAGAAAATGATACCGAATATCGACTCAGGACGATTGTGAAATATCACAATCCCTACTGCCAGCACAGAAAAAGCGTCGTATGTTGAAAACGGTAGATTCAGATGCAGCTCTACCAAATTGCAGCACGCGAGTTATGAAAGGTGATGCTGAGCCTACTGATGAAGATAATCAGTCCGAACCTGACGTAGAACGACAAAAAGAATATACTAGCACATGTAACAGGGATGGAGAAATGAGAACTCGTAAAATTAAATGTACTGATTGTATTGTGGCGTCACCTATCAGGCGATCCACATACTGACATACAAGATGAATGGCGCTAGCAAAAAGGAACTCAGCAGCTGGCAGAAGTCACGACAGATGTCATAGCAGTAAAACAGAACGCACAACAATGCAAAAACAACTGACAATCGATCCTACGTCGCTTCACTGGTGACCCTCGACATTGAACACGCAGCAACCTTTTTCTACCTTCCGAAGACTTCTTCCGCAGCCATCTGAAGACGCATTCCTGCAACCACCTCGGAGCCAACTTCTCATTCATCCTCCCTCATCAGCAGCAGAGCACCTATGGCTTGGCCGTTTCGTTACTTGCATTTTCTAATTTAAGCTCATCTGACGGTAGTGAAACGGCCAAGCCATATATTTTGAGTAAGGTGTTATAGTTTGTGAAGTTAGGGCTGCACAGTTAAGGCGTGTAGAGTTAGAAGCTTGGCTCTACTTGAAATCTGATAACTTTTTATTTCCCTCTTCTTGGCTACATTTTTTACATGAAAAATGTAGCCAAGAAACTCTAAACCCCTTTTTTGTTACACCATATTATCGTCATATTACGGCTTACCTAATTAAACAGTTTTACAATATTTTGGTCGGAGTCCACGTAAGAAAAAAATTGTTGTTTTTTTAACCGACCTCCCAAAGGAGGAGGTTTACAATTCGTCCGGATGTTTTTTTTTATGGATGTGCCCCGGTAGACGGATGGACCGATTTGGTTTTTTTTTTTGTTTGAAAGGGTTTACCTTCCCATTGGTCCCATTGACACCAGGTCAGGATCTGATGATGGGATCCTGGAGAAATCGAGGGAACTCTTCAAATATTATAGGCAGACCTATAGTGATTTTTGTGTTTTTTAATAATAACTCGTGCATTTACTCACGGTAAGCATAATATTGTGATGCGGAACTGCTGATGGCCACATATGGCCACCAGAACTGCTCAATACTAGCTACAAATACAATGCGCGGCTGACGGGCAGGCAACGCATAGCCTGAACCGGTGGCCCTAGAGCCATGAAACTTTGTACAGAGATTCCTTAGTAGCGTGAGGGGGTGCACTGATATGAGATTTGACAAAATTAATTCCCCAAGGGGGGGGGGATAAGGGGTTACAGTTTGTATTAAACTCAATCTAATCAAATAGGTTTTATGGAAGTATTTTTTTTCTAAAGTTTACTTTTTGACGTGACAACGTCTTATAAATTGGTTTGCCGGGTGACACTTCAAGAAACTGCGTTACGCTCCGCTCACGTTAAGTTCAAGTTCAAGTTCAAAATTTTTATTGACCATAAAATCATACATATTACTTAGTCAACGTCAATATAATATTAATATTTTTGTATACTACCGCCCGTTCGGAAGTTGTGGCTCACAATGAGAGCGAGTGAGAGGCACGCGTCCCTTCCACTCGGGCATGGTTAGCCCGCCTAAGAGCGAGAGAGACAGACATAAAAAGTGAAAGGCACGCGTCCCTTCCACTCGAGCACAGTTGCAGTTTTAAATATAATTCTTTGTATAAATAAATGTTTTAAATTGTTACTATTATTTCATCCTTCTTCCTACTATACGAATGAATATTCACATTAAAATTATTTTACCACTCAAAGTCGTTGTCACGTAAAACTTTCGCCCGTATACCGACTTTACAGGCAACCATTTTTTGTTTCAATTATAATTATAAACAATGCCAAAAACAAAATAAAAACCAATTAAGTAACTATCAGATTAAGTTATATAAAAAAAGAAAGGTAATTGCCACTTTTAAAATTCGAGAAAATCTCGAGATTGAGCAAATTTTGACGTCATTTTTAAGCAAAATTAGTTTAATTTCGAATCGTAAAAGTGGACATTATACATAAATATGTATTTAGTACTGGATATCATATACATATAACAAATTATAGTAATATTGATTTCATTGATTAAATTGTTATGATTTAAATAAATCGTTTTATTTTTCACTTATTTATTATATAGTGTATTATTTCTAAACAACAATATATCCTCTACTATAGAGTCTTTTAACGATACCTAACCTTAAATTATTGAGCACGAATTTAAATGAAGAAAATAGTCTTTCGACGCTGACTTATGTTGGGGAGTGGCTAATGATAATATGTTTGAAAGAAAATATAGTTGTGGGTCACTAACTTTCTTTTTTTCCATAATTCGAGACGAAACACTAGGTTCAATTACTAACGCTTCAAAGTTCAAGTGCAAATTGCACGCGTTTAAACAAGTTGAAACCTGCCCTTCCCCTATCCCCTGCCTGCTCTGCGTGTGTGCGTGCCGTACCTTTCGCAGTTTTGGCTTAAACCGGTTTATTTGGGTTTTTTAACCGCTCTCTTCTCAATTACGCTCCGAGCGATTTTTTTTCTAAAAACCTCTATAAACCTCTATTAACCGGTATTTTTTAAACCGGTTTCAAGCCCTGGCGCGAGTGCGTAAGAAATTAATAACATAACCACACCTCGGACACTCCATAGAACGCTCGTAAAATAATCACCTATTACTACGACATAGCCTAATGACATTTGTACACGTGCAAATGTGTGCGTAAACTCGTTCGTTTGTGAGTGTGTGCGTTCAGCTTCTATACAAAGTGTCTCCCGAAGAGGCTCCCCGACTCAGGGGTGAGGTGCGGTATCTGAATCAGCGCGGGGAAGGGAGTGGCCGTTCTGTACGTAGTACTATTATCTCTTCTGTGACATAACATAACGTCACGCCTTCTCCCATACGGGATGGCAGAGGCACGACTGTGCCCACTTCTCCCATACGGGGTGGCAGAGGCACGACTGTGCTCACTTCTCCCATACGGGGTGGCAGAGGCACGACTGTGCCCACTTTTGGCCAGTTATTCAATACTCCATTCTCCATACTGTTCCTTATTATCATAGTTATTATTCTCGGAACGCGATAATTACGTTCAGCTCGTATTGCACTCTGATCCGATAGATCGTAGAAAAACAAAAATGTTCCCCTGAATCGACGTTTAGCCCATGCCACATGCACACACTCGCATTGGCCGCCACGGGCGCATGTGCACAGACTGACTGACTGACTGACTGACTGACTCACCCGCCGCCGCCGCCGGTCTTGTTCTGCTGCGCCACGTACATGCTGGCTGCGTTGTAGAGCGCCGTGTCATACGCCGTGTTGGCGCGGTTTCCCTGCTCTGTAACACACACAACGCAACACGTCACCTCATGCCGATACGTCATTCAAATCAACTAACCATCAGTTGCACAAAACTATTTTGAAATTTAAGTTGTCACTAATTTATTGGCGAGAATCTCATAGGATAGTAATTTTGTTTCTAATGGTGCATTTGCTTAAATTTTAAATTTGTTTCGTGCAACTCAGTAATCAGTCACATAATTCGCTCATACCAAGTTAAATGGACTCAAACGTCCAAAGTCCACAAAAGGCCACAATCTTTTGTTCTGTTTTTCACGTGTTTTGAAGTTCATCTCGATGTGTGTATGTTGACAATCGCGGGCCGTGCACTTTGGGCGGACGGTTATGTACCTAAGTGAAAACTCGCACATTTTCACGGTGAAAGAGTAACACTCGGCAACATTTCGATATCGCCATCAAATGAGAATGAACGCTTCTAGACGGCCGACGTATTGCCCCGACCAAATTAGAATTTGTTTTGTTTGGCTTTCAATCCTTACCCACCACCACCAGTTTTGTTTTCTGTTTGTTTTGCATCACAAACTGATGTTACTTTTGCAAGCGATTTCGCGATCGGTCATGAACAGCGGGTGTAGAGTAAGAACTTTATTGAGTACAAACGACAAAGGAAGTAATTAAGTTATCAATATTTTTTATCTAACGTTTTAGGGCCAACGTTAGCGTATTTCTATCTGTTATTATTAGTCCTCATAGAACTATTCAATCAAACCTCACGCATCCATCTCAATAACAAGATGTAACATAGAAATCTACAGATGAATATTTCAAATATTTACTGAAGACAGCCAACGATTTGGAACATTTCCAATTTTCTGAGACATTGATGGTTGGATTGGTATAAAAGTCTTGCTTGATTTTAGATGGGCTAAAAGTACGACCTATTCATTTATGTATACATTGATAAAAACCTGCATGTAACTAACTGATTTAGCTAAGGAAAATTTAAAGCTTTCAATTGAGTTTGGTTTCTGTTGTAACAACATTTTACAACAGAAACCAAACTAACAATACTAATAACATGAAATGTATAAAATGTCATGATCCAAGTCAAGTCGTAGATCGTAGCTGGGTACCTTCAGTAGCCCCTTCGTCTTTAACGCAAAGTGTTGTGTATGTTACTGTAAAAGCCCGAAATACTAGGATTTACCGGTAATTTACCAACTAGCTGTGGTAAAAGCCCGATTATTTTTTTATCTTTCTTAATTTCGGGCTTTTACTACCATTCACTTGGTAAATCCTAAGATTAACTAACCCCCTGTTCCGAGTCACGCCAAAATCGATTATTGCAGGCATGGGCAACAGTTCGATCGCGATCGACCGCGGCGACTATCCGAGTCGATAGCAGCATGGAAGAAAAAACTACTATTACACAGCACACTCAGAAGAAACAGAAATATATATAGTGAAAATGCTAGCAGTGTGATTTTTCCGGGGCGGCTGGCGGGCGCCGCCCTATGAGTACGTGTATAGCCAGGTACACAGGAATTTCATTATTTACTACTAAATAAAAATAATTTCGAAATCATCGCCATGTGTTTTTTCTGTTTTTAACAGAGAATTTCATTATTTTTACTTATACTTACTTTACTTTACTTTTGCTTTACTTGACTTGCTAGTCATGGGAAATTAATTCGGTCGATCGCAGAGGGGTTCGTCAGTCAAATCAAAAGTCGATCTTGGACCTGATGGAGTTGCCCGTGCCTGGATTACAGCGTCTACGAAACCGTTCCGAGTCAGTTCTGGCGATACACAACGATGGCATCGTAGACTCTGCACGCGCTGTAATCGATTATGGCGCTGATGTCACAGAACGCGACCTAACTAACTGTGGTAAAAGCCCAAAAAGTTTTGTTATCGTCGTTTATTTCGGGCTTTTTTTACCATCATTCACTTGTTAAATCCTAAGATTTACCCCAAATACACGGTAAAAGTGCCTTCGCCCTGGCTGTGTCGGTACACCCGCATGAAATTATCACCGCAGGCGGACCCACAATACCCTTAGCCATACACCTAGCTAGGGGTAGGATGGGACGGGATCATAGTGCTGGTACATAGTGGAAATAATATGTCTTATGGATTTTTAGTTTAGCTGGTGTTCCCACTCGCCGTCCTTTCAACATTCCATAAAGTACCAGGGCAACAGACTGTTGAAGGAGGTTAATTACTAAAGTTCAAAAGTCATTATCTAAAACGTGTACTTTTATTGAAATAAAAATACCTACTTACTCATATTTGAAAAAAAAAACTTGAATATAAAGAATATCCTACTGCAAGTCTGTTGCCCATGTACTTCAAGGGTGTTCCGCGGGTCTACTGGTAATAAATGTTATAATTGAGTTCCTTACTAGGAGTTAATGGTTTAATAAATATTTATGTCTGCTACCATTTATTTTTTTTGATTAAAAAAACATCCCCAGCACTATGGGGGTTAGGTTCAGTCCCATCCTACCGCAAGGGGTATGGCCAGGCGCGTGGCGATGCCGTTGACAGCCAAATCCGGAATTTTGCGCCTTCGCATAGCTCAATAGCCATGCGATTCGCGTTCAAAATCACGACCCTGTTGATATTCATGGAGAAGTGAAAAAATAAATAGAGAGAAACGGAGATAACAAAACGTTTGGGGCTTTTACTACAGCTAGTTGGTTAATCTTAGGATTTACCAAGCAAATGGTGGTAAAAGCCCGAAATGCACGAAGATAAAAAATCTTTCGGGCTTTAACCACAGCTAGAAGTTTACCGGTACGGTAAATCCTAGGATTTACTGAGTTCGGGCTTTTACAGTAACATGTATACTCACGCTTAGCAGTATTGGCGGCGGGCGCGGCGTAGCCTTGCGCGGGGTAGCTGGTGGCGGCGCCTCCGTAGGTGCCTAGCAACCAATCATCCGTCATCAAGTGCGCTACAGTAGACTGCGCTCCGGCTCCGGGACCGACGCCCGCCTCCCCCGAGCCCCGACCAGTCGGGCTCGGTAAAGCACCTCGCATTCATTGAGCAGGCATCGCTAGTGGTTCACTGGACATAGCTCAGTTGCTAGTGTACAAGAGTAGGTGGTTTGGTTGCAGTGTGCTTTACTTGGAGCCTCCCGGCTAGACACGTGATGTCAGTATAGTGCGACTCACGCTTGGGCTGCGGCTGCTGCTGCGCGGGCGCGCTGTAGGGCTGCGCGGGGTAGGTGGCGGCGGCGCCACTCGCCGTGTACACGCCGCCGTAGGCCTTCGCCACCGCCGCGCCGCCTCGAGCCGCGCCGCCCTGTACAGACAGAAACAAGTTCACCCACGTGTCATGGTATCAGCAGCAAGGGACGGATTGACGTCGGCGTCGGGCGGGCGGGTGTCACCCGAGGATACTTCTCCAGAGAATAAAAATACTAATGACAGGCCAATGTACACTTCAGACGGCGCCCTAGGCAAAAACAGCCTTTAGCAAAACACAAATCGCTCGGAATGACGAGTATTATTGCTGTACGTCTTTTCACGCGCTAGCTTGTTTATCACGCGTGTCAGCGTGACTTCGCTTTTCCATAAACGTTATTTTATTAATTTTACTCCATAAAAAAGTTTCCTAAAGTTGCCAGAAAATCTGTCTGTCACAATGTTTTATTTTACAATATTGCACCACATCTGAATTTGTGTTCTTGTAATTTTCTAATCATTATAAAAATGGCACAGTATGTTCCTCAGTTAGACTTGCTTAGCTTGGCTTTAACCTTTTACTCTAAAAATAAGTAAAGGATGAAATTCTATTTTCTGATTGCCTAGGGCCCGCCCTTAACAAACACTTGAAAATTGCAGATGCAACAGACAGAGTTCCCTTTGCAGGGGATGCATGGAAGTGGAAGAGACCGTGGAGCACATCATGCATGCGTGCCCCTCAACTATATGTAGGATTCAGAATAGCAATTCTAAGAGACACCAATAGTACCTCGGACCTCCTCAAACACTCAGGCCTCCCATTCTCGCTTGTACAAGAGCTAGGATGGCTCGAGTTGGCCAGGTGTAGTGCAGTGCAGTGCAGCGTACTGACCTGCGCGTAGGTGGGCGTGGTGGAGTAGGCCGGCTTGTTGGCGTCGTAGGCGGCAGGCGGCTGCTGCGGCTGCGGCGGGTGCGCGGTCGGGTAGGCGGCGGCGGCTTGCTGGTAGTAGGCGGACTTGCTCGCGTCGTAGGCCGACGCCGCCGCCGCCGCCGCGTGCGCGTGCGCG
This sequence comes from Argyresthia albistria, assembly GCA_963457715.1. Classification (NCBI taxonomy): domain Eukaryota; kingdom Metazoa; phylum Arthropoda; class Insecta; order Lepidoptera; family Argyresthiidae; genus Argyresthia; species Argyresthia albistria. The sequence goes on along the minus strand of CAUOQF010000250.1, from coordinate 41,017 downwards.
TGTGCCGCTGCTGGGGCGGGCGGCCTCACATAAGCAACTAACAACGCAACAGCACCACGACCCCACTGTAGTAGGAATGCGGTAGCTTGCCTATAGTGTTTATCTTTACTACCACTGTACTCTTATATGTATTAGATAGCGATTATCGATTTTCATAAAGGGCTATTACATTGCCCTAAATGAGTGCACTTTCTGCCTGACGGACGCCTAGTTAGTCGCCTGATGCCTAATTAGTCGCCTGATGCCTAATTAGACCCCTAATTAGGTGTAGTGTAATAATGAGCATCCCTAATTAGGCCCTAATTTAGCGCAGAGTAATAGATCTTTTAGTAAAGGTATGCGACAATATTATCGCTAGAGTATTTGGACACAAGTCCAAGATCTTGACTTGTACTCCGATACTCTAGCGATAGTAAAGTTCCATAAGTTTATGTAAAATATGAGTACAGTGGTAAAGATCGACTCTCTCTATTACCAAGCTACCGCATTCCTACTATAGCTTTAGTCAGACAGATGTGTGATGGATGTGTGCAGGTTTGAGCTAATAAACCCAGCAATGAAGATTGCCAGGTAGGTTTTTAGAAGATCAATTCATATTCTTTAGTGCACAAATTGTTGGAATACAAAAAAAACTCCGGCCAAGTGCGAGACGGACTCGCGCACGAAGGGTTCCGTACCATTATCTATAAAAACGGCAAAAAAAACAGGTCTGTTGTATGGGAATTTAAACTGTCTAGCTATCACGGTTCATGAGATACAGCCTGTGACAGACGGACAGCGGAGGCTTCGTAATAGGGTCCCGTTTGGCTCCCTTCAGGTATGGAACCCTAAAACTTTAGTGCTAATGCAAGCTTATTTCCAACAGTCAGTTGACTAATGATCCCAACACTAACGCCCAGTTTCCTGGGCGCTGATTAAAGTGAACAGGTTGGTTAAATCAGTTTTGTCCAATCACATCCCGCCATTTTGAATAATAGCGGCTTGTGATTGGCTGAGGCTGATTTAACCAGCGCCTGTTAACTTAATCAGCGCCCAGGAAACTAGGCATAAATAATACTTTTAGCCTTTCAAATAGGCACAGTATGATTATTATTACTACTACTACTATTTTTGGCACTCTCTGTAGTAGTTAAGTTTTTATCAGTTGTTACATTGAAATAAATAAAATAAATTATTTATTTGTCGCTCAACATTAAGACTTCTCACAATGAATAATACTCTTGTTACACCTCTGAGCCTAATTTGAAGATTTCAGGACATCTTGATCACTTTCAGCAACTAAACCCGAGAAGTGTTGAGCAACAAAGAAAACTTAACTGTGCCTGTAGACAATGTTAAACGCAGGATAGCGAAACGAAACAATAACTTTTTAAATCTGCGATTTGCCACTTGGAATCAATATGTGACGTCACCTTAGCGAAGCCAAATGTCAAATGCATACATAAAAAGTTATTGTTTTGTTTTGCTTGTCTAGGGTGCTGATCAGAGAAGCAAGTCAATTTGGCTTGCAAGCTGCCTTGCCCTGGGAGATATCCAAATAGAATTGCATTCAAATTTGTGGTAAGTTCAGCCCTGGCAAGCCTGCTCAATTTTACTTAACTCACCACACGAGTCAAAATAAGAGTGTATAAAATTTTACTCAGCAGGTAGTGTTAAAGTAACTATTTGAAATTGTCCAGTCCTCACCACTAGCCGTCAGAGTGTTGATAAGGAGTGCAAGTTTTTTTTTCCTTGGTACCTCCGTATCTACACTCCAACCAGCCACTGTACTTGACCAATGTAAAATGGGCCTAACAGTGGCATATTCAACCTATGTAGGGTCTACAGAAATAATCTGCCTTTAGTCTAATAAATAACTTACAGGTAGATAGGTATTTCAACCTCAACCCAAATCAAGAAGAATAAGCTGGCTATTAACCCATTATGAAAAAGTCGCAAGAGTATTGATTTTCGGCCAGTCATGTCAATTACGCTGCGGCAAACCGGAAGGGTAGCTAATCAGAGATGAGATGAGGTAGGTAGCGTATTATCAGCAGTTTGTAAACAAGTAGGAGCTGGGAGTGACCTGGAAGAGTTTCCACATACCTTGAGTAGCGGCTGCGGCCTGGTAGGCGGTGTCGTAGCCCGTGGCTGCGGCACGCTGGGTGCCGTACGTGGCAGCGGTCGCGGCCGGAGCTACTGCGTAACCCGTCTGTCCCCCGTACGCAGCACCCGTAGCGGCACTAAAAACACACCAAAATGTTACACTGCAGTCACAGAACCGTCGATTACCTCAGAAACACCACGATCGATAGTCACTGGACGGACGCCATTTTGATTGAATTGGAGCATGAGCACCAGACCATTTTTCAATCACCTCATGACCCAACCTCTTTTTTTTGAAGAAACACCTGAAGAAATGCGTCATAACGTGAATTAGCTTACCCGTATTGGGTTCCTCCATGAGTAAACCCAAAATAGTTATTTGCTGCCATCATTCACTGATTTTCCGCGTTGAAACAACAGACGCGTCAAGGCGGAAAAAGACCGGCGTTTGGTTTGGTTATTTTAATCTATGGTCATTCAAAATGGCGGCCGAGTGTTGGAATGAGGTTGGAATAAACAGTAGGCATGTCCTTCTAAAATCGATGGTAAATCTAAAGATATCGATTCTCATCGAGGTCTACATTTTTGATTATTTTATTGGGTTTTGTTTTAACAGTTGTAAGACAAATCATGAGATAAATTGGATGAGGTAGCTTTTACGATAATATTTATCATACACTATGTTTTTACCCGACTGCCTTCAGAAGGGAGGCTTATGTTTTTCGAGTGTATGTAGTATGTAAATGTAGATTTTTTATGTTCCCCGCTACAGTCTAACGTCTTGAAGGAATTTAACGTTTGAGGTGTTGCTAGATTCGTATTGATAGTGCAAGTGACACTCGGTACATTAAAATCAATAAAACACAAAAAAGCATATTTTAGAAGCCCTTTGTGAGTTCTAAAAATATTTTTTTCACCAAACCTATCAAGTGGGGTATCAAAATTAGGGGTTTTGAATAACGATTCCAAATTATCTTTAACTTGCAGCTTTAGTGGAAGGGTGAGTAAAACGTTTATTGAAAATCACTATCAGCGCATCAGCGCACAGAAATCCAACGAAGGGCGAAGGGCGAAGGGCGATAGACTAGGTGTGTACCGTCACTCTTCAGTATATTTCCATAGACTTAAATAGAAATAACATATTGTTAGTTAAAAACTAAAAAGTCTGAAATAAAAAAATACAAACAAAAAACACTGCGAGTAAATTAGTACATACTACGTACACAACGGCCACTCCCTTTTCCGCGCTGATTCAGATACCGCACCTCACCCCTGACTTCGGGAGCTTTTTTTTTTTTTTTGTGTGTGAGGGGATAAAAAAATCTTTTTAAAGATGCCCGGGAGTCAGACCTCCCTGCTATGTCCGATTCTCCACAATGAGGTCCGGATGAGGTCTCCACCGTGAGGCGGAGACTACATTGAGCGGAACACTCGTATGTGGCATACGGACTAAAAAAACCCCTGTGTGCTGTTGTTGCGTGCAGTTGCGCGTATGCATCACTGTTTCCATGGCCTCGGTTAGACGCAGAGGGCGTTCTACCTACAAGTTATATATAAGTTTCGATAATATATATGGGAGGGGTCTGCCTGCTTTCCCCAGTGACTGTGGCTACTCGAGCGGGCCTCGGCTCGTAGTCAGTGGGTAGCGGCATATCAGGGGGCAGAAGGCCTCCGCTGCTATGAGATGATTATATAATGGTTAAACCTATCCTAAACCTAATCCTAAGCCTAACTGCCTAATATTGATCGGGGGGGCGGGGCGGGGGAGGGGGAGGTTGTCCGTCTGGCGGATCCAGACGGCGATCCCTTTGGATCCAAATTTGGTAGCGGAGGCGCTGGAGGGCTTCCGGGATAACGCCTTCGACGGGTTGGCGCGCCTGAGGGGCATCGGGGGAGGGGGGAGGAGGTTCTGCCTTGAGAGCTATAGTAATATCATCGTCGGGTTCTAGGAGGACGTCTTTGGGGCGTCTTTTATAGATATGTTTGGACTGAAGGTCTGGGGAGGGGTCGTAAGAGATGGCCTGAGTGACAAGAGGGTTGGGGTGAGCTGAGGCAGTTTGAAAGAAGCGTTCGGACGCTTCTTTCATAAACTGCTTGACTGTGGGGAGTCTAAAGTCACTATGGAGGTCTACGTTGCGCACGTACCACGGGGCACCCGCGGCTTTGCGCATGAATTTATTTTGGAGTGTCTGAAGGGATTTCAAAGATGGTTTAGAGGAGTGAGCGAATACTGGGCTTGCATACGTGAAGACCGGACGAATGCAAGTCTTGTATAGATTTATTTTGCAGCGCAATGGGAGTTTGCTGTTACTTCTCAAGAGTGGGTGAAGCCTACTCAAGTAGAAGGCTGCTTTGTCGCGGACCGTTTTGATGTGTTTCCGAAAATTTAGTCGTGAGTCTAATGTCACGCCTAGGTACTTCACATCTTTCTCCCAGGGTATGGGTCGGTCAAAGAGTGTGATGACGGGTTTGCGTTTATTTCTTTTCCTAGAGAAGAGTACAGCTGCACTCTTCTCAGGGTTCATCTCAATCCTCCATTTGAGAGCCCATTCACCGAGATCGGTTACTGCTCTCTGGAGAACTTTGCAAACGCGCGCCTGCGTCCTACTGGTATAATAGAGGGCCGTATCGTCAGCGTAAAGGGCTAGCTCGACGTACGGAGAGCGGGGGACATCATGAATGTAAAGTGTGAATAGAGTGGGGGCGAGAACTGAGCCTTGCGGGACTCCTGCGGCTATGGGATGGGGCTGAGAAATGGATTTTTCTACTCGATAGCAAAAGTTACGCTCAGAGAGATAGTCCTTGATTATGAGTACTAGCCTATCGGGGAGATTGAGTCGGTAAAGTTTATAAATAAGACCATTGTGCCAGACTTTGTCAAATGCTTTCGCTACGTCAAAGAAAATGGCGCCGGTATCTTTGGACTTTGCCGTTGTTTGAAATCCTCTGTGTATATGCTCCGTTATGCGGTGCACTTGTTGTACACACGAGTGTTTGGATCTAAAGCCGAACTGCTCGTTTGGAATGAGGTTCCTAGCTGTGCAAATGTCTTGGAGACGGTTTAGAATAACCCGTTCGTAGACTTTGCCAATGCAGGCTAGTAAGCTAATGGGGCGGTAGCTGGTGGGGTCAGATCTATCTTTCCGAGGCTTGTGAAAGCCTATAACTACGGCTTCTTTCCAAGCGGTTGGAAAGACGCAGAGGCGGAGGGAGACATTGAATAAGACCGTAAGAGTGGTGAGAAGCCTAATGGGGAAGGATTTAATAGCCAAGTTGGTGATTTTATCAAGCCCCGGGGCTTTCCTAGGTTTGAGGTCTTTGATTAAAGTTTTCACTTCCTCGAGGGTGACCTCGGGAAGGGAGTCAGTGGGGGGGAGGGAGCTTCTACTGTCTACTTCTGAGTTGACCATGTTAAGGTGGGCGGGGTCTATTGGTTGGGTGGATGGGGTACATTGGGATTCTAGGCTTTCGGCAAGACATTCGGCCTTTTCGTCGTCGTCAAAAGCTGGGGGTTGGTTGACCCGATTCAAAGGGGGCATAGGAACTATTGTGTCGGATTTAAGATACTTAGTGAATTTATATATGGCTGTATGGTTGGGGGCTATGCTAGAGACAAAGTCATCCATGCGGGTGGCTCTGAGCTCTTTCATGCATCTATTGACCTCTCGTTGGAGGAAGCGCATTCGCTTTCTGGTTTGATCAGTGGGGCTATAATCGTAATCTCTCTGGGCCGCATTCTTTGCACTAAGCAGCAGTCTCATGTCCTCGGGGAGCTCGATGCGATGATCGGGCTTGACCGGGACTTCGCGAGAGGCGCCGATTAGGGCTTCGTTGAGACTGCTGCCTATTTCAGAGATTTTGGCTTCTAATTGGGCTTTACTGTTAATTTCTGAGGTGATATCTAATCTCGAATCTGGTTTGCTGAGGGCTTGTCTGAATTTACGGTTATTGATGATGGTCTTCGTTTCAGTCGGTCGGTCGAAAGGCCTGCCGAGATGGTATAAGACTGGTCTGTGGTCCGAGTGAAGCTCGCTGAGGACGCTTATGTCCTTGACTGGTAGGCTAATGTTTTTGAAGATGCAGTAGGAGAGGATATCGGGTCTGTGGGCTACGTTGAAGGGATAGTGGGTGGGGGCAAATGGGGCTATGACTTCGCAGTCATCGAGGGATTCGAGAACTCTGTGAATGGTCAGTCCGTTACTGTTCGTCTCAGTACAGTTCCATTGTCGGTGCTTGCTATTGAAGTCACCGCCAATGATGACTGTATTACCTAGTCCTAAGAGGGTTTCTATATCTTGATCTATCATCCGCTGTCCGGCTGATAAATAAATTGAAGCTATAATTACGGGGTCATGGCCTGTTAGTGCAATGCGGATGATAGTTGCCTCGCAATTTACTAGTGTGGGGGTAACTATAGGAGATATATGGAGGGAACGTTTGTAATAGATGGCAGTACCGCCTCTACGGCCTAGGGGGTCATTGGAGCGATTCGGATCTGGCAAACGATCGTTCCGAAGAAGATTGTAACCGGCTATGTTAAACCGTCTATATTTGGGTTTGAGGCAAGATTCCTGGACCGCGAGTATATCTATCTGATGTCTTTTGAGAAGATCGGCTACTTCTTCTCTTTGACTTACTAAGCTGTTCGCGTTATAAAGTCCTAGGATAAAGTTGTGGGGCTTCGTCCGTCCGTTAGTTGAGTTCATTTGTACTGCCATAATGGGGTTGAATAGTTAAATTGTTTGGGGGAGGCGACCACGGAGGCATAAGACTGTCGGGAGAGATAGCAAGGGGGCTCAATTCGGGGGAGGTCTAAGAGGCTAGGAATGGATGGAAAGGGATTTTGAAGGTTGAAAGAATAGCTATATTGCCGGCGCTGAATGTGCCGTTCGAGAGAAGGGGCGTGGGGGCGGGGTCCGTAACCTTGACCGAGGGGGTAGAGGGTGCGCTGTGATTGGGACTGGCCGAGCGTTCCCTGCTCCCACCTGCGATTCTTGCCCGGGGCCGCCGGACATCCGCCATAGCTGGCTGGGTGTCCGGTTTGTCCGCACAAAGCGCAGGTGGGAGGGGTCGACGCGTCCTTCTCACATAATGCGGTGGCATGGTTGCCAGCGCATTTTACGCAGCGGGAGGGGCCTAAACATCTAAGTTGCGAATGACCATACAACTGGCAGTTGTGACACTGCTGTGTGGTCGTTTTGGATTGGGGGGTTTCTACTTTAATATAAGAGAGGCCGCAGATTGAACTAAGGGACCTAAGCTGCCTCCCTGCTTCCGTTGGTTTGGTTGTCACCAGAACCATGCCGAAAGGCTTAGTGGGGTGGTTGGGGTGGGAACGTTCGCGATGTAGTCGATGAACTTCGACTACGGGAATATTCTTGGAGAGGAGGTCATCTTTAATGGCCGAGGTTGTGATATTTATTGGGACGGGACGGAGGATGAAGTGGTAGGACTTCTCCTCGGGAATTTGGTAAGTACTAAAGGCCAGGCGGTTAGACCTAAGGAATTTGGTTAGGGCTCTATAGGTATCGGGCCTTGCCACTTGGACGCGGGTTCCGGCTGGTGTTAGCGCGGAGCTGACGATAGATAAACCATTTTTCTGTAAATGGATGTTAGCCCGCGTCCAAGCGGTTTGGTATCGAATGACGATGGGCGGTGGGGGACGTGTGAGCGATAGGGGTGCGGGCGTTCCGGTTGTCCCGGTCGGCGCAGTGGTGGCTGGGGGGGGCATAGCGGGGAGAGCGGGACTCTGGAGAGTTAGGGTTCGGGGCGCGGCGGTGGGTTGACTGCGCGGAGTCGCTAATGGGGAGTGAGATGGTTTGCTCAGCTTAGCCTCGGGGCTAACCGGAGACTCGGAAGAGCGGTTCTTCCGCTTCTTGTTGTTTTTGACAACGGTGGCGAAGTGAGCTTCGTCATCGCTGTCACCAACAGCAAGGGAGGTCGTGGGGGAGGGCAGACTAAAGGCTGGGCCTGGGGTCAGTGGGCTAAAGGCTGGGCTGGGGGACGGGGAGCGATTTAGCGGAGTCGAACCGCCTAGAGCTACGGGGGATGCAGTGAGGGTCTGGTCGGGACTGGGGTTAGATGAGGTAGGGATTATGACCGGCGATTTCACTGGGAAATCAGCGGTCGAGCAGGAAGACGGGCTGGAAGGGGGGAACTTACGCACAATGGTGCAAACTAATGGGTTCGCGGGCGGGTTGGGGGCTAGAAGTTCGTCTATATACATAGATAAGAGGGGATGAGCCTCGACCATCTCTTCTCTCCTCAATTTTCTGAAGAGAATCTCCGAAAAATACGGAGAGAAGACATGGCCGATGGTCTCGGCAAAGGAGGCCATGGAAAACCTCCCTGTGGCTGTAAGCGCACAGGGAGAGGTGTGTTGAGTACCTAAATGTGGTGTGTACCTCAGTGAGTCTCTGACCGTCTCCGTCTCAGTCCAGACGGCCCGAGGTGAATAAACAAACACAAATAATATAAATAATAAGAAAGAAAACAGACAGTGGGGGACAAGGGGGACAAGGGAGACAGAATAAATAAATATACTATACGACCTGCCGGAACCAATCCAAAGGGAGGGCACTTAGCACAGTCACTTCACAGAACTCGCGGCGGTCGCTACTACCTGCCTCGACCGGGACGGTCTCGGCGGGTGTGCGAGGGAGAGAGAGAGCGGTCTCTCACGCGGGCGCGGGCGCGGACGCGGGAGAGGGAAAACTGGTTGCCGGGGTGGCAACGGGGGAGCGCGAGTGGAGACGACCGTACAGCTCGGCTGCCGGACGCGGAATCCTACCGATTCACTTCGGGAGCCACGTCTCGGGGGCTTTTTATATAGGCGCTGAACGTACACGTTCACACATTCACAAACGAACACATGCACACATTTGCACGTGCTCAAACGTCATAATTTGGCTATGTGGTAGTAATTAGGCGATTATTTTCCGAGCGTTCTCTGGAGTGTCCGAGGTGTGTCTCGCTCGATGCAAGTGTATCGAGGTCTTAGAATATCGAAGTTCATTCTGAGGATGGAACGGCACTATTTATCCGTAGTCAAGATAAAGCGGAAACGTGATACGCTGCGTTCAATATTTTTATTTTAAAATAAACTAATCCACGTTCCACGATCATTCTTCCAGCCTACTGCATCAGCAGGCGCGGCCAGAGATGGGCAATCACTCGGAATTATTCCACTTTTCCGATAAATTCCGATATACTTCCAGAATTATTCCAAATCCTTCCATTTCGATGGAAAAATATGTGTAAATATGGAAAAATTAAGATGTTTTACAAAGATATTGAATTGAAACCTGCACAAATCGATGTAGGACTATTAGACCAACAACTTATATCATGAGGATTTTTTTGCTTAAACGTCACATAAGCGAGATATTTGATATTTTAGATTGCCAAAAGCTTTTTTTTGCAAAATCATTAAATCTTAAGACTTGGTGATAATGTTACTTAACATTGTTGACAGACGTCACTTTGTTGACAGGGGTCACTACTTTTGACCAGTGTTGCCATTTTTTACTGGGTTCACTCTAACATCTCGCTTATGTGACACTTTAGGTCGATTTTCATCATGACATAAATTGTTGGTCTAATAGTCTTCTATCGACCTGTGTAAGATTAAATTCGATATCTTTGTAAAACACCTTTTATTTTAGACTATTTACACATATTTTCCCATCAAACTTGTGTAAATATGGGATACCATCAAATTATGTCATAAGGAAATCTGTCCTAAAGTGTCACATTAGCGAGATATTTGAGTGAATGATTTTGCAAAAATAAACCTTTGGCACTCTATGATATCAAATATCTCGCTTATGTGACGCTTTAGGAAAAAAATCCTTATGACATAAAATGTTCGCATAGTAGTCTTCTATCGACGTGTGCAGGTTTTAATTCGATATTTTTTCAAAACACCTTAATTTTTCCAATATTTCCACTTATTTTCCAACCAAAATGGAAGGATTCGGAATAATTCCAGAATAATTCCAACTTTTCGAATTTTTCCAAACTGGGTGATTCGGAAAAATTCGCAGCGCCTATCTCTAGGCGCGGCATAATACAGGGCTAATTTTTCTAGCAAGGAATCGACGAACTCACAGAAATAGGCGATTTTCAGACGGCTAAAAATAGTTCTAAAAGCTGCCAACAGATGTCGTAGGCATGGGTGTGGGATGGCTTTTATATCGTTCATCCATAATTTGATTTTAAAAAGGTCTTTAATGGATAGTTGGTGGTCACTTTCCTCACCAGTGCTTTTCTTTTTGTGGGGAAATGCAGTTTTTCCGGAAAAAAACGTTGATTTTCCAAAATATTTCTCACCAAAACCCCTTTTTTTATACGTCGAAGAGACCATAAACAAGCCAAATCTGCATTGTCTTGTAATATTGTCAGCAAATTACAGTGATCCGTGATCGTTCACCAATTTCATTTTCTATTTCCAGATAAACTAACTACCTACGCATTTCCTCGCAGAAGAATGAAAAGATTGGTATGAAAAATGACTGCCAACTATTCACTAAACCTTTTTATAATCAAATAAGGGATGTACGATATAAAAGCCATCCCCCATGTCTTACCGACGACATCTAGTGACGACTTTGGAACTACAGAAGTTTTTTTTTTTAATCTCTCATTCAGTAGTGCCGCCCCGTTGATAAGTAAGCTTAAAGGTGCCTTCCCACGGCGCGTGTTATGGCAGTCTAGGCCGCGTCAAGGACGCCCGTGGATGCCCGCGTGGTGACCGCGCGCCGAGCCGTTCCCACGCCCACGGCGCGTGTGAAGGCAGGCTGGGCCGCGCCGCGCGCGCGCCTTTGAACTTACCGAATCCCGACGCACTGTGGGACGGATTTGGAAAAGGCGGGCATTTTTTTTTAAAGATATCATTATTCTCTTTTTAGCAATTGATAGTCTTAATTAAGACGATACGATGTTTTTAATGACTTTTTGTTGTAAATGATATAATTTACGAGATATATTCATTTAAAAAAAAAGTAAGGAGCGATATCTTATTTGCTCCATAAGTACCAAGTTTGATAGATACCCTGCTGGGCTTTTGTAGGCTCAATCTACAGGTGTTTGTTTATACCATTACATAAATAACATGCACCCATACTTGCCGGATCTCCGGAAAAATTAAGCTAAAGTTAGGTACTTTTCGCATATTATATTTCTATGACAAATTATGAATTATTTTAAGTACCAAAGACCAAACAACTAAAAATTCGTAAATGTATATCATTTTTAGGGTTCCGTTAGAGAAACAAGGAACCCTTTTAGTTTCGTCAAGTCTGTCTGTCCGTCCGTATGTCACAGCAACTTTATACCAAAACTATTAGGACTACACAGTTGAAAGTTGGTATGTAGATGTATTCTGTGAACCACTTTATGGTTTTAATACAAAAATTTAAAAAATAAAATATTAAGGGGGGAGCTCTCCATACATGGAACTAACACCAAAACAAATTTTTCATTAAACCTACATGTTTCTATAGATAGGTTTTGAAAATGACGTTGAGGTTCTTAAAATTATTTTTCCTCAAAGTCAATCGTTAAAGAGACAGACCCATCCAAAGTGGAAAAAATTGTGTCCCTCTAACTTTTAAAGTAAGAGAGTGAAAAATAAAATATATATTTATGCTGTGTATCTTAATAAAAACTTTCAATAAAAATTGTTTTGAAAAAATAAAATAAGCGGTTATCAAGATATAAAACATTTATGAAAAACTGCAAAGATAACTTTGTCATTAAGGTTTAAGGTTTAAGATATTTATTTCTCAAAAAGAATACAATATTCACTTACTTGAGAAACAACACAAATAAATAATTACACAAATAGATTTCTTCCATCGCGCGAGACATTAAAGTAGGGTAGTCCTTGAAAAATGTAAATATTTATGTTAAGAATGTGGTGACTTTGAGATGTATATTTTTAAAAGTTTTTTATAAATTGGTAGTGATCTCGCCTCTTTTATATCTTTCGGTAGTTTGTTATAAAGTCGCGCCCCATCTGCAACTATGTTGTTTTTACCGTAGTTTGTCCTGTGGTGTAGTATAACAATGTTATTTGCTTGTCTAGTCAAACGTTTTCGTAGATCTATCTTTTTTGTGAAAGTAATTTGGGTATGAATGTCTTTTGTAAGGATTTTTCGTATAAGTATGCATGTGTTATATATGTATGTTTGTGATATGTTTAATAATTTTGTTTCTGTATAGATTTTAGTCGTACTTGTTAAGAAATCGTAGCCAAAGAGAGTTTTAATGACTTTATTTTGTGCAATCTGCAGTGGAACCAGGTTTGTTTTGGCCGCTGCACCCCATATCTCTATTAGGTATTCTATGTGGGGTCTTACTAGTGAGTTATAAATGGTATAGCGGACACGTTTTGGTATGCAACGAGAAATACCACGCAAGGCACCCGATAGAGACGTTAATTTACCTTTTACTTTTTCGATGTGAGGCTTCCATGTTACATGACTATCTATAATTAATCCTAAATATTTTTCTTCATTTGTTTTATCTATTGTTACTTGGTTTATGGTTAGAGATTTATGGACTGGTATTGGTTTGTTTTTAGCAGAAAGAATTAAGTATTTAGTTTTAGACGTATTAATTGTGAGTAAGTTACTCTTAAGCCACTGGTGTAGAGTATCTAGATCTTGCTGAGCTCTGTCTATTATCATGTGGCCATCGTTACCGAAGTAAAATAGGCACGTGTCATCTGCGTAGAGAGTGATATCGCCTGTTAAGCCTATATCTTTCATGCTATTTATGTAAATGAGGAACAGAAGCGGTCCCAGGATTGATCCTTGCGGCACACCGAAGGAGACAGTCCTAGGACCGCTTTCGTGCTCATTAATTTTAACCACCTGGCTTCGATCATTAAGGTATGATTTAAAAAGGTCAAAAGCACTGCCTTCCATCCCAATGCCTTCCAGTTTAAGCAGAAGTATATCGTGACTAACGGTATCAAAAGCCTTCTTTAAATCAATAAATATTCCTAGGGCTATGTGTTTTTTATCTATGTTAAGTTTGATTGTTGTTATTAGGTCAACTGCTGCTGATACAGCATTAGATTTAGGACGGAACCCGTATTGTTTGTCGTACAGAAAATTTATTGAAAGAAGGTGATTCTCGAGGCGGTTGTAAAGAATCTTTTCGAATATTTTTGATACTATTGGTAGTACGGAAATTGGTCGGTAGTCATTGGGATCGGCCTTTTTTCCAGATTTGTTTATTGGTCGGACTTTTGCTTTTTTAAGTGAGTCAGGAAATTTACCTTCTAACATACACAGATTGATGCTTCTGCTAAGAGGCTGAGTTATTACGCTTTTTATACATTTGATAGTTTTAGAACTAATGCCGTCTGTGCCTGTGCTAGTGTTTGGTTTAAGATTATCGATGATTTTTCCTACTTCAGTACTACATACAAACACTATGTTTTTCATAACTTTGTTTTTCATAGTGTTTGAGCCCTCCCCCCCCCTCACCTTCATATATTTTTTTTATTATTAAAACCTTCGATCATATACCCAAGATATAGCATCAGCTCTCGGAATGTGTCTCGAATAAACTGTGCATGAAACTAACAAATGTGGAAAACCCAGCAGGGGATCTATCAAGACTTGGTACTTATGGAGCAAATAAGATATCGCTCCATACTTACATATTTTTTTAAATGAATATATCTCGTAAATTATAGCATTTACATTTACAAAAAGTCATCAAAAACATCTTATCGTCCTAATTAGGACTATCGATTGCTAAAAAGAGAATAATTATATCTTTAAAAATTGAATGTCCGCTTTTTCCAAATCCGTCCCACAGTGCGTCGGGAGTCGGTAAGTTCAAAGGCGCGGCGCGGCCCGGCCTGGCCTCAACGGATGCGACCATTCCCAGTTTCCCACGTTCCGACGGCGCGGCCTGATCTGTGTTAACGAGTAATTGTGTTCTGTGGTGTTAACACGGGCCGTGGGAAGGCACCTTCTATAATAGACGTCAAACAACTTGAACAAATGACCTTGCATGCGCAGAAACCATCTGATATATGATACTGCGCACCACGGTATGGGGTGAGGGACGCGGCGTGCGGAAGGAGCATCGCATCGAGCGCGCCTAGCCACGCTATTGGTAGATCAGTCAACCATCGTTTCCCGCTTTGAGTTCTGCACTTGCGTGCAGTGAAATCACGGATAAAAAATGCCTCGACGTCCGAACGTAGTTTTAAAAAGGCAAGCCAGAAAGATGGTACTTATATGATGAGTTTTCTATCGATGGAGATATTATTGTTTTATAGGTGTACGTGGAAAAACGTATTTTTAGGGAATTTCAATCGTAGGTATCCCATAAAAAATCTTTTCTTTTGTCAAATTCTTTGTTAATAGACACCAATAAAGACGACAAATGTCGCTAAATAATTTACAGTTTTATTTTGATAGCCATATCCACAGACCATTAAATCTGTATAGTTCGCAGCAAATGTACCTACTTCGCGTGTCTCAAAGTTATTGTGCACCTGTTACCGCTCAGTCCCTCATGCAAATGATACAGTATATTTTCTATCGATTGAACTAGGTAAGTATATAGTATTGTGCACTGGATTCATGCATTCATGCAGTATACTGTAGGTACGATTTGTTTTGAGAATTTTAAGTGCGTCGTTTTTTTGGCACGTTTTTTGGTACATGCGCAAACTTTCCCCTACCACGTCACATTTTGCTCAAGATGTTTGGCGTCATTTATACCTACCGTGAAAGCGGCCAACATTGCCCGCTTTTTTTCGTTATTCTAAGGAACTACCTACTATTACATACTACAATACCATACCACTCTACATCATAAAACATAGGTAGCTAGCACCCTGCACTCAATAGTATCTCGGTAATTTGTGGTTAAACAGCTGTGCAAAGTACTGCAAAGTAACCTGCAAAACCGTCCATTGCTCAGCCTTGATTCCTCCAAAAGTATCAACCCTTTGGTTGGACAGACAGACAGACTGTAATTTCTTTATTGTACTCACATGACAGTAAAAATAGCTGCTATGACTATAGCTTATTCATCATACAGGCTGTAGTCATATTTTAGGGGGTTGTTAGGGAGACCATTCTGAGCAACTTTTACTAAGAAACCGATTTGATCAGAGCAACTTTATTTTTCATTGCTCCATTATGTTTTGGTCCGGGTGGTCAGCTGATTTGTACATATACAGGGTGTAACAGAAAGGTGTAGTCATATTTTAGGGGGTTGTTAGGGATATCATTCTGAGCAACTTTCACTATGAAACCGATTTGATCAATTTTTTATATTGTAAGTAATTGATTTGGCATCATTTTAATTTTATTCTTTGTATTTGTAATACTATGGGTATAGACAAGGACCTGAAATTAACATTAAATTTTATTAATATTATTTTTATTAAGATGAAAATTGATAAAGGTTTTAAGTTAAACTTATATTTTATCACTCTTGATTGGTAGCTATCCCAATAATAGTTTAAATAGAATTATAAGAATATTCAGGAAAATCAGCGGAACTGAAACAAAAACATAAACACAATCAATCAAGTTATAATTAATATTACTCAATACTAACTACAATCAAGTTATAATAACCATTATTATACTGATCTCTAACAAAGTATGTTGTAAAAATGGTTTAGCAGGTCTGGTCTGCAAGATTTGATTAACTAATAAATAAATTTCATAAATAAAAATTCTTGATATTTTAATCAGTTTGCTCGCGTTGAGACACACGAGGGTCAAACTAACAAATGATGTGCAAGCTAGAGGGTTAAGACCACTCTTCTAAAAGTTTTTGTGATTCTCTCTTTTCTAAACCATGGCAAGACAGCGTAAGTACCTACAGTCTATTTGTGATAAGAATGTAGTGAAAATTAAATTTAAATCTGTTAACGCACACTCACAGGACAGGACACAACCTTCGCTTTCGAAAGTTTGCCTTCAACTTGTCACTGTGAAATTGGCTTGATAATTGGAAATGATTTGATTGGTTACGGAGCATGGCTAGGCCGCTGGACAGTGATGACTTTACTGCATTCTTATCATGAATTTGTTGTACCTATTGTTACCATAACAGCTACTTACTTCGTGTCACTGTTCTGATAGATCTGACTAAATTGAGAATTTGAAACTTGATTGAAGATTGGTCTCCAAATCCTTGGTTTTGACTGTTGGCGCCCCAACCCACTGCAAATACAAGAACACATGATCTTAGTTCATTTTAGTTACCATTTGCATAGTGCATTTTTATCTACATGGAATGACAGAGGTACACCCCTACAACTTGACTCACCAGCCCCCAATATTGTCATACAGGTAATAAAACAAAGCCAGACCATGAATAGGAACTTGCCAAGTAAATAGGCAGATACTTTGAAAATTATGAACTTACTTTTCAACATAAACCTCTCCTCATGAAGCACACACACGGCATTCAAACACAATATCGTGGCTTCAAACAAATTCCACAAAGTAAGCATAATGCTGCAGTTTCATAGATATTCTCACGTTTTAGAAAAGCCGAATTGCAGTTACAGGATTTTCGTCAAATCAATCGCAAAATAGCAACAATTTCTCAAGAGTCAAGATGCATGAATGACTGTCTCCCTCCACATCCACATGACAGTTGCATTGCATGCAGAATGCAGGTCACAGAACAATTATGAACTTATACCCCCTGTTCCGATCCGAGTCACGCCAAAATTGATTACCTACAGCGCCTACGATGCCGTTCCGAGTCAGTTTTGGCACGGTTTTGGCGATACAAAACGATGGCATCGTAGACGCTGTAATAGATTATGGCGCTGACGGCGATGTCACCGAACGCGTTCATAATCGGTGCGTTCCGCGACATCGCTGTCAGAGCTATAATCGATTACAGCGTCTACAATGCCATTCCGAGTCAGTTTTGAGTTTGACGTGACAATGATATCTCAAAATGGACGGTATGACGTCATGAATGACATGATCAACTCCGCCATGTTGGGATATCAGCGACCATCGTCGAGAACGTGAGCACTGATAGATCGATCTAAAAAGTGACAGCTGTCACTCTGACAGCTGACAATCAAACTTAGAACAGCAACCAGCAGACACTCCTGAAGCTCCATAATTGTTGATTTCCTCACTTAATCACTCAATACAAAGAAAATTTAACTACTACGACTGTCTACGACTCAAAATTACAAAAGTTTGGTTATAATGGTTTGACATCTGTGATCATCTGTCAGTGTCGACGTCTACCGTCGCGTTTTATCGTTCCGAATGTCGCTGTTTCTGGTTCCCACGACACAGGGTATCCTAGTGTGGGGCCAGACGCAATGTATGTGCCTGTATGTAAAAAAAAAAAAGAATATATCTATGATACTATGATAGACGCTGGTGGTCGTGATTTCCCATTCGGAACGGTCATGATGGTCGTGACGTCCGTCACGTCAGCGATGATAGCGCTGATAGCCCGTCTCGGAACAGAAGGAATGTGTTGCTACTGTCAGATAAAGCCAGGGGGACCAGATTAAATAGTGATGTTAAATAATCGATCGATTTACATACGTAATTCTTAACTTTTTAACACACGAAAGAAGTGGAAATGTATTAGCCACTTTTTAATAACTCGAAAGAAGTGGAAATGTATTAGCCACGTACCTATTAGCGAAATATTTTTGCTATTTTCTGAATCACAGTGACGTGTGTTTTTCAATTCAATTAAAATCAATTTCTTTATTTCGGACTTCTAGGTCCCTAATATACATAACAGTACCAGTACAGTAACATATAAAAAACACAAACATAATAGTAGTTTAGGAAACTGTTGCATAATGAGGGGTAATAAAACACGATTAATAGTATCCCACGACAGTTTCATACGCTACTTTATCTACTCTCATACTTAAGTGTCTTGGAGCCTTTTATCCATTTTGACGTGACAACGTCTTATAAATTGGTTTACCGGGTGACACTTCAAGAAACTGCGTTACGCTCCGCTCACGTTATGCGCTCACAATGAGAGCGAGTGAGAGGCACGCGTCCCTTCCACTCGGGCATGGTTAGCCCGCCTAAGAGCGAGAGAGACAGACATAAAAAGTGAAAGGCACGCGTCCCTTCCACTCGAGCACAGTTAGCCCGCCTAAGAGCGAGAGAGACAGAGCGAGAGAGAATAAATGTTTTAAATTGTTACTATTATTTCATCCTTCTTCCTTAACGAATGAATATTCACATTAAAATTATTTTACCACTCAAAGTCGTTGTCACGTAAAACTTTCGCCCGTATACCGACTTTACAGGCAACCAATTTTTTTTTGAGTATATTATGTACCTACTACATAATGACTAAATTAGTCTAAATTACAATGAATAAATACATTTTTATGTCACAGCATAGAAATGATTACGGAATGATTATTTCAAAAAATTTCAAATGTCATTAAAATAATAATATTAAATTAAATTACGGATGTCAAAGCTAAAATAAAGAAATCGGATTTATAATGTCATGATAATGCTAAGTAAATTTAAAAAAAATGACATTTTGATTCTATTGGCGGTGCCCGGAAAGAGCCTATTGACGTGACAACGTCTTATAAATTGGTTTGCCGGGTGACACTTCAAGAAACTGCGTTACGCTCCGCTCACGTTATGCGCTCACAATGAGAGCGGTTAGGTTAGGTTAGGTTAGGTTAGGTTAGGTTAGGTTAGGTTAGGTTAGGTTAGGTTGGGGTGCGATACCAGATAACCTCCTCGTGTGCCCTACTGCTCCCGTCCTGTTTGATTGGTGGTGGGTCCGACGTATTCTGTTACGTTTGATCCGCTTCAGATCCAGCAGTAAGGTAGTGGGACGGGCCGGTGCATCCTGGGCGCTGACTAGTAATTTTTCCTTGTGAAATCTTGCTAGTCAACGGCTAATAATCTGGGGGGAGGGTTCGTCCGGGTTCTGACCTCGGACGGGGCACACCACCTGCTCTACTTCTAGAGTGGGCCCGGTGTGCGTGAGCATATCGTAATCCCGACGTCCTGGGACCGAGGGTCTTGCCTTAGCCGGCTAGATCGCGAGGAGACTAGGTACCTCTATAAAATAATCCTCAATCCTTGGCGCTGAGGCACGTGGTGTCAAGGTGCTCGTAAGAGCGGCTGGGGAGTTCATCAGTCACTAGCGACCACCCTGGGATACCGCCCGACCTTCCAGGGTCATGCCACTGGATATCCAATGGTATGAGGGTTATCTGGGTGGGTACAGGGATTGCCGCCCAGACGGACTTTGTTTCCCGCACCGTTCTGCTGAAACCAGGGCGGTGCAAAATAATAAAAAAAAAAACATAAGTTCCAAGAAAAAGTATCTACCCCAGGAGGGTACCGGCGGTGAAATACCCAATGGAGAATCCCTCCCCGGTGCATCAGCACCGGGCTGCCCCCCGTATTCTGGGGAGGGCAAACATGGCGCTTCCTCCCTGGCGAGCAATTTATTGGTCCCAGGTGAGCCAAACTCATGTGCTGCTGGCACGAATAAAAACAGCACCTCTGCAGCGGGTAGTTTCGCTATTCCCGGCAACAAAACAAGTGTCGGGAGTGTCGGGGCTACGGCGCGGCATATAGATAGGAAGGAGGGGTGTCCTGCGGGCACCTCTGGGAGGCAAACGCGGCGATTGGTCGTAGACCTCGGTCTGCCGGTCGCCACAGGTCGATCTTCCAGGGGAAGCGACTATGACTCGGACGACTCACTGATGTCGTTTACATCAGGGACCTCAGTGGGGTCACAGCGGCGAAAACGCGCCCTTCCTTCGGCTTCGGTTTCGCCTAAGTCCTCTTCCAAGAGGTCAAAGATGAGGCCGGCGGTGGGACCGGATGAGGAGGAGATGGCCGGGAGTGATGGGCAGCTGGAGACGAGGTCGATGAGAAGTCTGCCAACTGCGGCCGACCTGCAGGACGATATGCGGTTGCAGCCAACGGCAGACTTGGGAGCCACAATTGTGGAAAGGATGGCCATTGTGGAGACAGTTGCCAACAAGTCCCGCCACCTGAAGGGCAATTTTGTGCGGGATCTTCGCTTGGCAGCCCGTTATGTCAGAGCGGCTGCGGTAGAGCTGGCACAGCGGACAACCTCGTCAGCGACAATCGAGACCCTGGAGAAGGAAAATGTGGAATTGCGTTCAAAGCAATCCAATCTCGAGAGGGAGATGACGTCGCTTAAGAGGGAGCTGCAGGCTCTCCGCAACAGAGACAGTGGTGCCGCTGCAGCCGCATCAAGCATACCCCGACCAGCACAGGGCACTACGGAGCCCCACTCCCTGAGCCAGGTCGCAAAGCTGATGGATGAGAAGTTAGCCAGATTTGCGACAAATCTGGAAAACCGAGCGATCCGCCCTCCGTTGGGAGGAAAGCCCGCGACGATAATGCCATCTGCGGCGACGGCGGAACCTAGGGCAACCGCGCCCGAGAACTCGAAGAAAACGAAGAAAGGAAAAGGCAAAGGGAAGAAGAGTGCTCCTCTTCCTCCAGTCCCGCTGCCTGCAGTACCTTCGGGTTCCAGTCCGTCACCTGTGGCCCCAACTACGGCGGCGGTAGCCCAAACATGGGCGAAGGTGGCTGGAAGGAAGGCCAAAACGGGCAGCCCCAGCAAGGCTCAGGGTTCTAATAAACCTTCAAAGCCATCTGGGAAGCCCAAGCCGGCACGCATACCCGCGTCCGCAGCCGTTACGCTGACGGTGCCCGAAGGGTCTGACGTCACCTACGTGCAGGCGATGTCCACCGTCAAAGCCCGAGTGAAGCTTGCGGACTGCGGGATCACAGAGGTGCGCCAAAAGAGAGCGATTAACGGTGGTCTGGTCCTCGAGGTGGTTGGAGCTGACAGTGCTGCGAAGGCTGACCAACTGGCCAAGCTCATGTCGTCGGCCCTCTCCGATCTGGCTGTTAAGGTGTCGCGCCCCGTGAAGATGGGCGAAATGAGGGTGTTGGGGTTGGACGAGTCTATCTCCGCGGAGGAGGTCGCAGCGGCAGTGGCCGCGGCGGGGGAGTGCAGCACTGATCAGGTGAAGGTGGGGAAAGTCCGCCACTCCACCCGCCGGCTGGGGACGGCCTGGGTCAGATGCCCACTCGCGGCAGTCCGCAAAGTGGTTGCGTCACTCAGGTTGCGAATCGGGGAATGGATCTCGGTGCGAGTCGAGGCCTTGTCAACGAGGCCTTTGCAGTGCTTCCGGTGTCTCGAAACCGGACACGTCAGAGGCCAGTGTCCGAACCCCGAGGACCGCAGTACGCGGTGCTATGCGTGCGGGGAACCCGGCCATAATGCCAGCGCGTGCACTGCCCAGATGTTGAAATGCCCGCTCTGCTCCGACCTTGGCCGGCCCTCAGACCATAGGCTGGGTGGAAAGAAGTGCGACCCGCCCAAAAAGAGGAAAGGAGGAAAGAGAGGAGTGCAGGATCCTCTCCCTCTTCCGCATGTAGCAAGAGTGGCAGAGTCGGCTGGGCCGAGTCAACCGGGCCCTAGCCCGCCGGAGGCCATGGAAGCCCAGCAGAGCTCCATCCACTAAGGATTCTGCAGGGCAATCTGAACCACTGCCGCGGGGCGCAGGACCTGCTACTGCAAACCCTCGCGGAGTGGCGAATTGCTCTTGCAGTAGTCGCGGAACCCTATGGCGTCCCAAACCATCCTCGCTGGTTTGGTGACGACGGGGGCTCTGTTGCGGTCTACTGGGGAGGTGGAGACTCTGCTCCGCCGTGCTCTCTGCTTGCAAAGGCTCGGGGCGTAGTGGTAGTACAGTGGGGGCCTCTGGCAGTCGTGGGCTGCTATGTCTCGCCAAACATTGGCCTGGACCTGTTCGAGGCGTACCTGGATGAGCTTACGGCGTGCATCCGCCAGTGTCAACCTCGCCCAATGATTATCGTTGGCGACTTCAACGCCCATGCTCGGGCATGGGGTGGCCCCCAGGACGATGCAAGAGGGGAGACTGTCCTGGAATGGGCGGCCGGTCTTGACCTCAGACTCCTGAACCGGGGTTCCGTCAGCACCTGTGTGCGGTGGCAAGGCGAGTCCATCGTTGACTTATCCTGGGTAAATCCTGCGGCCATCGGCGTGGTGACAAACTGGCGAGTAGCGGAGGAGCTGGTCACTCTATCCGATCATCGCCACATCCTGCTGGACATAGCACTGCAGCCCGCGATTATAGTACAGAGCCAAAATAGTGACCGCCCTAGGCGTTGGGCTCTTAAAAAGCTGGATCGAGACCGGTTCATGGCCGCCGCGATCACGACAGCCTGGTCGGAGGCCCCAGACGTAACTGATCCGGAAAGGGAGACGGCCTGGTTTGGGGACAAAATGGCGTCAATATGCGACGCCGCTATGCCCCGCGCTAGACGCACTGATCGCGGCGCCACATACTGGTGGTCGGTGGAACTGGCACAGCTGCGCGAGACGTGCCTGCGCGCTAGGCGGCAGTTCACCAGAACCCGGAGACGAAAGCGAGCCACGGCAGAGGAAAAGACCGCAGCGTATCTGCCGTATCGGGACGCCGCCAAATCGCTCCAAATTGCAGTCGCGAACGCCAAGGTTCAGGCATGGAACGAGCTCCTCGAGACGTTAAATGGAGACCCATGGGGGCGTCCGTACAAAACAGTGCTGGGCAAGCTCAGACCGTGGGTCCCTCCCCTGACAGAGTCGCTCGAACCGGACCTCGTTGCAAGAGTGGTGGATACTCTCTTCCCGCGGATTGAGGATACCCCACTGAGCGCGACAGAGACTGTCCTGGATATTTCGTCTACCTGGATAGACAATCTGGACGTGGGGAAGGGCGAGTTCGAGTTGTGGTTAGGTTAGGTTAGGTTAGGTTAGGTTAGGTTAGGTTAGGTTAGGTTAGGTTAGGTTAGGTTAGGTTAGGTTAGGTTAGGTTAGGTTAGGTTAGGTTAGGTTAGGTTAGGTTAGGTTAGGTTAGGTTAGGTTAGGTTAGGTTAGGTTAGGTTAGGTTAGGTTAGGTTAGGTTAGGTTAGGTTAGGTTAGGTTAGGTTAGGTTAGGTTAGGTTAGGTTAGGTTAGGTTAGGTTAGGTTAGGTTAGGTTAGGTTAGGTTAGGTTAGGTTAGGTTAGGTTAGGTTAGGTTAGGTTAGGTTAGGTTAGGTTAGGTTAGGTTTGGTTAGGTTTTTTTTTTTTTTTTTTTTTTTTCTTTTGGGCTTAAAGTGAAAAATCCATCATGGACGCCAGGGAAGGGAGGCCCTGGCAGTGTCGGACTCCTACCGACTAAAAAACACAATAAACCCATAATCTTTTTCCTCTAACAAGAGTCAGAGACTTTTTGCAGCTCTTTTGTTTTTATCATTTGTTTTATTTCTTTTTTAGTAAAAGTTGCTCTTTTCTTTTATTCATTCTTTTTTATTTATTACAATATTACTTATTCTTATACTTTTATATTAGAAACACAAATTATATATACTGACATATTTGCATACTATTCTATATACAACGGTGTTCCTACTTATTTCTTAGTGCTACTCTTTTAGCAATTTTTGTGCAGAAATTTAAGAACTTTTCATTCACATTACAATTTTTTATAATTTCGCTTAAACTATCTCTACTGATTTTTATACCAAATTCCAATTCTAATTCTAATCTTTCCTTTCCATATGCGGGACAGTCGGCTATTATGTGTAGAGCGCTTTCCTCTATATTGGGGTCACAGATACACGCCGGGTTATCCTTGCACTTGAACCGGTTCAAGTACTCGGAGAACCCGCCGTGCCCTGTCAATACTTGTATTGCTACATGGTCGAGTTTTATGTTTTTGATTATTGGGTATGCCTGTACAGCATCCGGAAAAAAGGTTTTTGTAGTGGAGGCCGTCTCTCCTTGCCTATAGCGCTCATTCCATTCGTCAAGCGAAGATAAACGGATCTGTCGTTTGGCAAATGAAATAGGGCATTGATCGTAGCTTGGTTTTATTTTCAGCCTGAGTGCTGCTTCTTTAGCGAGCTCGTCCGCCCTTTCATTTCCCTCCAGCCCAGCATGAGCTTTAATCCAAAATAGGCTCAGTATTTTGCCTTGCTGTTGTAACTTTGCAATATTAGCCCTTATTTGTACTGCTAAAGGATGGAGGGAAATATTATTTGTTACTGTTTCAAGGGCAGACCTCGAGTCACAGTAAACACTACAATTTTCTTCTGCTATTTGGAGGGCTTGTTTGGTAGCTTCCAATATGGCTAACAATTCCGCCTGATAGACCGTGCAGCAGTGATCGAGTTTCAATTTCTTGGTTTTGATCTCAACGTCGCCCAGCCATATTGAGACTGCGGCTCCTACCTTTCCTTCTATTTTGCTGCCGTCAGTATAAATTTTTAGGCCACCTTTGTCGTGCTCTTCCAACTGTGCACGGTCTGCCAGACAAATGAATTGTAGCCCTATCTGCTGCGCAGGGTGCGGCGAGTGCATACACGAAATTGGTTTCTCCATCTCGCGGTCTTCTACTACCTGCTGAGAGTAACCCTTCTTTACACAGTAAAGCGAGGCTGCTTCGCGGACTCTAATGTCTAAGGGAAGCAACCCTGCAAGTAGTAGAGCCGAGTTTAGGGAAACAGTGCGATACGCCTTTATAATTTTCTGCGCAAACCCTCGTTGCACTGCGTCAAGATGTTTCCTGACACATAATTTGTCAGATGCTGGTTTCCAGGCGCTGGCTGCGTACATAATGACGGGTTCCACCACTGCCGTGTATATGGTCTTGATTACCTCGGGATTCAGGCCCCAGTGGATTTTGGCTGCCCTCGCTAGCTGTTTGTAAAGTCCAAGTGCCTTACGGCAGACATTTGACACATGCGAGTTGAATGTGAGCTTATCGTCCACTGTGACCCCAAGAATCTTGATCTCCCTGGACATCTCAATGCCTACCCCGCCCATGGTCAGAAGAGGAGTGTCATACTTAAGTTTATTTGTTATTACCATTGCTTTGGTTTTATGTGGTGCAAAATTTAATTTATTTCTTACTCCCCACCTCTGAACATATGCGAGGGCGGCATTGGCCCGCCCTTGGACATCAAATGCCGTGTCTCCCGAGAAAATAAGGACCACATCATCAGCGAATGCTTGGCAATAGTGCCCCCTACCCTCTAGTTCTTTCAAAAGAGGATCCAGTAGTAGGTTCCAAAATGTTGGCCCCCCAATAGACCCCTGGACACAACCTTTGGAAGTCGCCCTCTCGCACTCGACTCCTCCGTATCTCACTCTGACTTTTCTGTCCGACAGGTAATCGTCGACGAGGCGCCTCAAATTTACCGGACACCGCGTTTCGGCCAGTCGGCAACGTATGGCAGGCCACCACGCATTGTCGAAGGCTCCCTCTATGTCAAGTGAGATTACTGTTATTAGCTTTTTGTCTTTTAGCTTTGATCTAATATATTGTATCATGACATAGAGGGAGTCCTCGGTGCCACGCTGCGGTGTGAAGCCAAACTGTCTCGGGCTCATGTCCGGCAAGATGAAATGCCGTATCCTTCTCATCATCATCTTCTCGAGGATCTTGCCAAAGACCGGCAGCAACCCGATCGGCCTGTAGGACTTGACGTGCGTATAATCCTCTTTTCCGGGTTTTCTCAGTACCGCTATGACCGCCTCCTTCCAGATTTTGGGGAAGTGGCTGAGGGCCAAGCATCTATTTGCAAGTGCCAGCAAGATTTCCGGGTCACGGTCAGCCACAGCTTTGCAAATGTCAGCGGTGAAGCCATCGAGTCCAGGGGCCTTTTTAGGGTTGAAACTTGACGCCGCCCACTGCAGTTCCTCCAAGGTAAATGGAGGGTCACATGTTTCATCATGCGCCTTGTCATTTACTACATCTGCTTTAAGCCGTTGCTGCATGTGGTCCGCGTTATCTTTACTAGTTTCATCTTCCGGGTAGAACGTATTGGCCAACAACCTCACCGATTCCTCTTTACTAAGTGCATTCCCATTTTGCACTAGTACAACGTCCTCCTCTCGTTTTGATGTTCTTCCTATGACCCGATATATCCCATCCCACATACTTTCTCTGTCTTGTTTCTCGCAGAACTTTTTCCAGCTTATGGTCTGGGCACTTCTGACTTCACGCTCGTAAACCTCCTTCGCCTGGAGATATTGGTTTACGACCCATGTTCGACGAGAAGGGGCTGCACATCTTATGCGACGTTTTTTCGTCACAACATCCTTCTTTAACTGAGAAAGTTCGTCAGTCCACCAAGGCAAACCCGTACTTTTCTTGTTACTTGCTTTTGGAATTGACTCAATGCATGCCATTGTAACTGTTTCTGTAAATTTTTCTACCACCGTTCCTAATGCTTCTTTACTATCAATCTCTTCTACTGATATTTTGTTAATATTTTTGTCTACCCAAAATTGGCTTAGTTTCTCATGAAACTGACCCCATTTTGCCTTTCTTGTATTGTATAGTCTAGTTGTTCGCTTGATGTCAATTCCAAGTGCCTTTTCCAGATTAATATCAAACAGAATAGCCTTGTGGTCCGAGCTCGTCACATCTCCTGCAACTCTCCAGCTGTCAACTCGTTGAAGCAAATCCTCGGTGCAGATTGTCACGTCAACACAGCTGGTGTAGCGCTTCCCGCCCCTGATTGTGTCAAACGTGGGCTCCGATCCTTTGTTCAGTATGTGCATCCCCAACTCGTCGACCATGCCCGCAAAGACCTCTCCCCTGTGGTCCACTCTCTCGCTACCCCACCACGTATTCCATGCATTAACATCCCCACCCAGCAGTACACTTTTGGTCCCTATCTGTTTTTTCACCCTTTCTATTTCCTCAACCTGTTGTTCGATGGGGGTATCTTTCCCTCCTTCCAGGTACACTGATACCAAACCGATGTAACTTGTCCCAGTTTTCAGTTTTACGACTGTGATGGTTGGCGTCGTCAACATTGGGCATTGAGTTACATCGATCCGGTCGTCGAATAAAACAATTGCAGCTTTGTTCACTCTGTCAGTGGCTCCATCGCACTGCACAACTCTAGTGCCCGGATAGGTTTTTAGTCGCCCCGTATTCCCAATATATGGCTCCTGAACCAAGGCAAATGAAACCTTTCTTTTGACGGCCTCCATCATCAGCTCAGTGGTGGCCAATTCACTCCGTTGAAGGTTTGCTTGGATCGCGTAGTATATATAGCTAGATGAGGTGTTCTCGCCAGTGGCGCCTTTAGCAGTACGCTACCGTGGATCGTGCTATTGCCTCCCATTTTTTCCTGATTGGACACTCGGAGCTAAATGCATTATGATCCACGTGCTCCATTTTGGCCCTCTGGCAGTTGCAACAGGTTGGTGTTGTCTGTGCGGTCCAGGTTTCACACTCGGTCTTCATGTGCGGTCCTCCACAGTGACTGCACACGTCCACAGTCTCTTGACAGAATCGCTTACCGTGGCCGTAACCTAGGCAGCGCGAACACTGCACTAGAGGGGTCTGGTCAGCAACTCTGACTCGCTGTATGTCGACGTATACTGTTCCAGCCTCTGTCAGACGAGCCCAGATGATCGGCGAGACCGTTAGCACTACATGTGCAGTATGGGGGTTTCGTGCCCTTTTCCTAAATTTTACTTCCATCCGATCTTCAGACCCACTCACATCACGCAAGAGGTGCCGGTTTTGTTTCCTCAAGGCTCCTAGAATGTCTTCGTCTGAGTGACTTTGGAGCACCCCAAACAAGATGATGA
This sequence comes from Argyresthia albistria, assembly GCA_963457715.1. Taxonomy (NCBI): domain Eukaryota; kingdom Metazoa; phylum Arthropoda; class Insecta; order Lepidoptera; family Argyresthiidae; genus Argyresthia; species Argyresthia albistria. The sequence continues at coordinate 13,248 of CAUOQF010000250.1, read as the reverse complement.
GAGGATCCTTATTCTCTATCTCCTCCACCTGCAACTGTCCCCCAGCTTTCTCAATTCTTTCTTTTACTCTTCCAACCTCTTCCCTTGATCTGCATCCAACTATCACCTTTCTGTCTCTTGCTTTTCTGACCTTGTCGATCTTAACACCTTCCTCCTTTGCGTTTACCACCTTCCTAAAATGATCCAGTACCTGCTCTCCCGTCTGGTTTTCATCTTTTGATGTGACCACTACGGAGTGCATGGCTGTAGTCTCCAGAGGCTGTCTCTTGGCAGCTTTCGCCGCAACACTGGCGTAGGACAGCCGCTCCTGGACTTCCTGGTGTTTTTCTATCACTTCCTTCAGTTTTTCCATCTTTTCATTACTTTCTTCTATGAGACGGGCATGCTTCGCCATATTCTCCAAAAGCATGGACTCTTCTTTTCCTCTGTACTCCTTTTCCTTTTCTTTTTCCTTTTCTTGTTCTGGTTCCTTAGTCACTTCCTTACTCCCTTTAACCTTAACGCTGTCAGCCTCCTTTACCAACTGGTAAAGCCTGTCAATTGCGATGGTCACCTCAATTTTTATTTCAGTTTTGAGGTTTTTTGCGTTGCCAAGGTTAATTTTGGCTTTTGTGACGCACGCCTTCGCCTCTGCGAGCCTGTCAGTGTACTTCGCTTCCCCGATAGGCGATTTCTCTACAGCTTCCAATGAGCCTTTTTGGGCTCCCGCTTTGTTGTCATAGGAGAGCGAGAGTCCCGCCTTTTGCTTTGTCTTACTGGTCGCAGGCGCTGGAGCCTTTTTGGGGGAGACCGTCTTTTGCTTGGCCTTAGGAGAATGGGATACCAGAGCAGCTGAAGCTTTTCCGGTCTCCCACTCTCCTATGCTACGCCTAACCTTCGAAGTAGTCGTCGCGTCGGATGTTCCTGCCTTTGAGGAATCCGCTTTTTGCGTCTGGGCTGGGGATTTTCGTTCGATCTCGATAGTGAGATTGAGATTTTTGGTGGTGGGGGGTGTACGTATTCCAAACATTGTTGGGTTTGTAAAAGGGGACAACGACAAATATAAAATTTAGATAAAATAAGATAAAATAAAGTTTGTAAAAGTTGTAAAATAAATTTTTCTTATTATTTACTAATTTGTTTTTTCTGTTTCAGATGGTGCTTGCGGACGTCGATGGTGCTCCGACTGTTTAAGTAAACCGAGAAAAAAAAAAAAAAAAAAATTTGGCTCACTTTGTAGACAAGCACCTTAAGTAAGACAGCACAATGGTGTAAACCGCAAGCCTCTAGGACATCGGGGGCCAGAGTTATAAATGTTTTTTGTTTTTCAAGATGGCGGACAATATGGCCGCCAAAATTTTGAAACTACTGTATCTCCGTCAGTTTTTGTGCTATAAAGATGCGGTTCTCACAGTTCACCAGCAATTAACAATCCGGTTATTTGTCTGCCGTCAGATTATTATATTAAATAATACAGTTAAAAGTCAAAACTACCCTTAAAGGAAGTCAAAATTACCCTTAATAAGACTATATAGTCTGCTACTAATTTATTTAAGGTAATTATAGCTTTTTTATTAAAAACCTTCCTAGTACACCTTATTATTACAAAGTTAAATATCAAGATATTTTTTAAGTCAAAGGTTAAAATTAGGGGTAGGGGGTTGAAACTTTCCCAAATGATGCGGGGGGGGGCAAAGGGTTTGTGTTACCTACAAACCGTGGGGGGTGTTTGAGGGGGGGACCACCTAAAAATGGTCAGATTTGCCCTACAACCCTTAGTTTTTGAGATAGAGGGATTACAAGTTTTTGTGCAGTTGGAACGCGTTCCCGATTTTAATAAAAAACCCTTTATCTCATGAACCAAATGGAATAAAATTATTATCTAAATTTTAACAAATACTTAATTAACTAGCCTAACCTAAATTAAAGGTTGTACTCCAAATAATTCTACAATTTTTTATCTATAAGCTAACAAACTTTGGGGGTAGTTTACAAAAACTACCAAAACTTCAATATTTCAAAAACCAAAAACGATAAAATTTTGAAAAAATTTAGTATTATTATGTAAATGGTCTACAAATTTTTGGCATTTAAATTATTGCTATCAGATAATATTTAAGAGAATTAGTGTTTGACCTTGAAAACTTAAAATTTAATTATCCTAATAAAACATATAGATACAAAATTAAGATTTTGTATAGTTATAGACCTTATAATAACGTATTTTATTTGCACATAAAAAGCATATGTCAAGCCGACTAATCAAGATTTAAAAATAATACAAGTTTTAATATAAAACTTTAATCTTAAAATATTAATAACCAGTCAAAAAATAGTCCAAATTCAATTCTGAAAACGGTTTATAGTTCATAAAATTGCGTTGCGTCTAGTCAGCGTAACCGGTTCTTCCAAAAAGTCTTCCTTCAGTGACCACGTGCCACGTGGTCACTTGTTTTTTTGGCCATATTATTGTCAATTTAACTGATAAAAATCCCAAAAAATTCTAAAATGTAGAACTCACGCGTAGCACTCTGGTAAGTCCAAAAAAGAGGTATGTCACAGATCTCCTTTCGATGTGACGAGCGTAAAACTGTTTGAAAAATTAACTTTTCCACTAAAATTTCACTTTTGTCACTTTAAACTGGCAACACTTGAAGTCCGTGACACTGAATAACAACCACTGTATTGGTGGTGGTAAAAACAAGCTGAAGGCACTTTATTTGAAGTAAATCGGTTGAGTTTACGATTTTTCACAGATTTTAAGGCGTGGAGCGTTTTAAAAACGTGGCGCTCTGGGCTAGCGTAGTGACGCAACTCCTGTTAGGTTAGGTTAGGTTAGGTTAGGTTAGGTTAGGTTAGGTTAGGTTAGGTTAGGTTAGGTTAGGTTAGGTTAGGTTAGGTTAGGTTAGGTTAGGTTAGGTTAGGTTAGGTTAGGTTAGGTTAGGTTAGGTTAGGTTAGGTTAGGTTAGGTTAGGTTAGGTTAGGTTAGGTTAGGTTAGGTTAGGTTAGGTTAGGTTAGGTTAGGTTAGGTTAGGTTAGGTTAGGTTAGGTTAGGTTAGGTTAGGTTAGGTTAGGTTAGGTTAGGTTAGGTTAGGTTAGGTTAGGTTAGGTTAGGTTAGGTTAGGTTAGGTTAGGTTAGGTTAGGTTAGGTTAGGTTAGGTTAGGTTAGGTTAGGTTAGGTTAGGTTAGGTTAGGTTAGGTTAGGTTAGGTTAGGTTAGGTTAGGTTAGGTTAGGTTAGGTTAGGTTAGGTTAGGTTAGGTTAGGTTAGGTTAGGTTAGGTTAGGTTAGGTTAGGTTAGGTTAGGTTAGGTTAGGTTAGGTTAGGTTAGGTTAGGTTAGGTTAGGTTAGGTTAGGTTAGGTTAGGTTAGGTTAGGTTAGGTTAGGTTAGGTTAGGTTAGGTTAGGTTAGGTTAGGTTAGGTTAGGTTAGGTTAGGTTAGGTTAGGTTAGGTTAGGTTAGGTTAGGTTAGGTTAGGTTAGGTTAGGTTAGGTTAGGTTAGGTTAGGTTAGGTTAGGTTAGGTTAGGTTAGGTTAGGTTAGGTTAGGTTAGGTTAGGTTAGGTTAGGTTAGGTTAGGTTAGGTTAGGTTAGGTTAGGTTAGGTTAGGTTAGGTTAGGTTAGGTTAGGTTAGGTTAGGTTAGGTTAGGTTAGGTTAGGTTAGGTTAGGTTAGGTTAGGTTAGGTTAGGTTAGGTTAGGTTAGGTTAGGTTAGGTTAGGTTAGGTTAGGTTAGGTTAGGTTAGGTTAGGTTAGGTTAGGTTAGGTTAGGTTAGGTTAGGTTAGGTTAGGTTAGGTTAGGTTAGGTTAGGTTAGGTTAGGTTAGGTTAGGTTAGGTTAGGTTAGGTTAGGTTAGGTTAGGTTAGGTTAGGTTAGGTTAGGTTAGGTTAGGTTAGGTTAGGTTAGGTTAGGTTAGGTTAGGTTAGGTTAGGTTAGGTTAGGTTAGGTTAGGTTAGGTTAGGTTAGGTTAGGTTAGGTTAGGTTAGGTTAGGTTAGGTTAGGTTAGGTTAGGTTAGGTTAGGTTAGGTTAGGTTAGGTTAGGTTAGGTTAGGTTAGGTTAGGTTAGGTTAGGTTAGGTTAGGTTAGGTTAGGTTAGGTTAGGTTAGGTTAGGTTAGGTTAGGTTAGGTTAGGTTAGGTTAGGTTAGGTTAGGTTAGGTTAGGTTAGGTTAGGTTAGGTTAGGTTAGGTTAGGTTAGGTTAGGTTAGGTTAGGTTAGGTTAGGTTAGGTTAGGTTAGGTTAGGTTAGGTTAGGTTAGGTTAGGTTAGGTTAGGTTAGGTTAGGTTAGGTTAGGTTAGGTTAGGTTAGGTTAGGTTAGGTTAGGTTAGGTTAGGTTAGGTTAGGTTAGGTTAGGTTAGGTTAGGTTAGGTTAGGTTAGGTTAGGTTAGGTTAGGTTAGGTTAGGTTAGGTTAGGTTAGGTTAGGTTAGGTTAGGTTAGGTTAGGTTAGGTTAGGTTAGGTTAGGTTAGGTTAGGTTAGGTTAGGTTAGGTTAGGTTAGGTTAGGTTAGGTTAGGTTAGGTTAGGTTAGGTTAGGTTAGGTTAGGTTAGGTTAGGTTAGGTTAGGTTAGGTTAGGTTAGGTTAGGTTAGGTTAGGTTAGGTTAGGTTAGGTTAGGTTAGGTTAGGTTAGGTTAGGTTAGGTTAGGTTAGGTTAGGTTAGGTTAGGTTAGGTTAGGTTAGGTTAGGTTAGGTTAGGTTAGGTTAGGTTAGGTTAGGTTAGGTTAGGTTAGGTTAGGTTAGGTTAGGTTAGGTTAGGTTAGGTTAGGTTAGGTTAGGTTAGGTTAGGTTAGGTTAGGTTAGGTTAGGTTAGGTTAGGTTAGGTTAGGTTAGGTTAGGTTAGGTTAGGTTAGGTTAGGTTAGGTTAGGTTAGGTTAGGTTAGGTTAGGTTAGGTTAGGTTAGGTTAGGTTAGGTTAGGTTAGGTTAGGTTAGGTTAGGTTAGGTTAGGTTAGGTTAGGTTAGGTTAGGTTAGGTTAGGTTAGGTTAGGTTAGGTTAGGTTAGGTTAGGTTAGGTTAGGTTAGGTTAGGTTAGGTTAGGTTAGGTTAGGTTAGGTTAGGTTAGGTTAGGTTAGGTTAGGTTAGGTTAGGTTAGGTTAGGTTAGGTTAGGTTAGGTTAGGTTAGGTTAGGTTAGGTTAGGTTAGGTTAGGTTAGGTTAGGTTAGGTTAGGTTAGGTTAGGTTAGGTTAGGTTAGGTTAGGTTAGGTTAGGTTAGGTTAGGTTAGGTTAGGTTAGGTTAGGTTAGGTTAGGTTAGGTTAGGTTAGGTTAGGTTAGGTTAGGTTAGGTTAGGTTAGGTTAGGTTGGTTAGGTTAGGTTAGGTTAGGTTAGGTTAGGTTAGGTTAGGTTAGGTTAGGTTAGGTTAGGTTAGGTTAGGTTAGGTTAGGTTAGGTTAGGTTAGGTTAGGTTAGGTTAGGTTAGGTTAGGTTAGGTTAGGTTAGGTTAGGTTAGGTTAGGTTAGGTTAGGTTAGGTTAGGTTAGGTTAGGTTAGGTTAGGTTAGGTTAGGTTAGGTTAGGTTAGGTTAGGTTAGGTTAGGTTAGGTTAGGTTAGGTTAGGTTAGGTTAGGTTAGGTTAGGTTAGGTTAGGTTAGGTTAGGTTAGGTTAGGTTAGGTTAGGTTAGGTTAGGTTAGGTTAGGTTAGGTTAGGTTAGGTTAGGTTAGGTTAGGTTAGGTTAGGTTAGGTTAGGTTAGGTTAGGTTAGGTTAGGTTAGGTTAGGTTAGGTTAGGTTAGGTTAGGTTAGGTTAGGTTAGGTTAGGTTAGGTTAGGTTAGGTTAGGTTAGGTTAGGTTAGGTTAGGTTAGGTTAGGTTAGGTTAGGTTAGGTTAGGTTAGGTTAGGTTAGGTTAGGTTAGGTTAGGTTAGGTTAGGTTAGGTTAGGTTAGGTTAGGTTAGGTTAGGTTAGGTTAGGTTAGGTTAGGTTAGGTTAGGTTAGGTTAGGTTAGGTTAGGTTAGGTTAGGTTAGGTTAGGTTAGGTTAGGTTAGGTTAGGTTAGGTTAGGTTAGGTTAGGTTAGGTTAGGTTAGGTTAGGTTAGGTTAGGTTAGGTTAGGTTAGGTTAGGTTAGGTTAGGTTAGGTTAGGTTAGGTTAGGTTAGGTTAGGTTAGGTTAGGTTAGGTTAGGTTAGGTTAGGTTAGGTTAGGTTAGGTTAGGTTAGGTTAGGTTAGGTTAGGTTAGGTTAGGTTAGGTTAGGTTAGGTTAGGTTAGGTTAGGTTAGGTTAGGTTAGGTTAGGTTAGGTTAGGTTAGGTTAGGTTAGGTTAGGTTAGGTTAGGTTAGGTTAGGTTAGGTTAGGTTAGGTTAGGTTAGGTTAGGTTAGGTTAGGTTAGGTTAGGTTAGGTTAGGTTAGGTTAGGTTAGGTTAGGTTAGGTTAGGTTAGGTTAGGTTAGGTTAGGTTAGGTTAGGTTAGGTTAGGTTAGGTTAGGTTAGGTTAGGTTAGGTTAGGTTAGGTTAGGTTAGGTTAGGTTAGGTTAGGTTAGGTTAGGTTAGGTTAGGTTAGGTTAGGTTAGGTTAGGTTAGGTTAGGTTAGGTTAGGTTAGGTTAGGTTAGGTTAGGTTAGGTTAGGTTAGGTTAGGTTAGGTTAGGTTAGGTTAGGTTAGGTTAGGTTAGGTTAGGTTAGGTTAGGTTAGGTTAGGTTAGGTTAGGTTAGGTTAGGTTAGGTTAGGTTAGGTTAGGTTAGGTTAGGTTAGGTTAGGTTAGGTTAGGTTAGGTTAGGTTAGGTTAGGTTAGGTTAGGTTAGGTTAGGTTAGGTTAGGTTAGGTTAGGTTAGGTTAGGTTAGGTTAGGTTAGGTTAGGTTAGGTTAGGTTAGGTTAGGTTAGGTTAGGTTAGGTTAGGTTAGGTTAGGTTAGGTTAGGTTAGGTTAGGTTAGGTTAGGTTAGGTTAGGTTAGGTTAGGTTAGGTTAGGTTAGGTTAGGTTAGGTTAGGTTAGGTTAGGTTAGGTTAGGTTAGGTTAGGTTAGGTTAGGTTAGGTTAGGTTAGGTTAGGTTAGGTTAGGTTAGGTTAGGTTAGGTTAGGTTAGGTTAGGTTAGGTTAGGTTAGGTTAGGTTAGGTTAGGTTAGGTTAGGTTAGGTTAGGTTAGGTTAGGTTAGGTTAGGTTAGGTTAGGTTAGGTTAGGTTAGGTTAGGTTAGGTTAGGTTAGGTTAGGTTAGGTTAGGTTAGGTTAGGTTAGGTTAGGTTAGGTTAGGTTAGGTTAGGTTAGGTTAGGTTAGGTTAGGTTAGGTTAGGTTAGGTTAGGTTAGGTTAGGTTAGGTTAGGTTAGGTTAGGTTAGGTTAGGTTAGGTTAGGTTAGGTTAGGTTAGGTTAGGTTAGGTTAGGTTAGGTTAGGTTAGGTTAGGTTAGGTTAGGTTAGGTTAGGTTAGGTTAGGTTAGGTTAGGTTAGGTTAGGTTAGGTTAGGTTAGGTTAGGTTAGGTTAGGTTAGGTTAGGTTAGGTTAGGTTAGGTTAGGTTAGGTTAGGTTAGGTTAGGTTAGGTTAGGTTAGGTTAGGTTAGGTTAGGTTAGGTTAGGTTAGGTTAGGTTAGGTTAGGTTAGGTTAGGTTAGGTTAGGTTAGGTTAGGTTAGGTTAGGTTAGGTTAGGTTAGGTTAGGTTAGGTTAGGTTAGGTTAGGTTAGGTTAGGTTAGGTTAGGTTAGGTTAGGTTAGGTTAGGTTAGGTTAGGTTAGGTTAGGTTAGGTTAGGTTAGGTTAGGTTAGGTTAGGTTAGGTTAGGTTAGGTTAGGTTAGGTTAGGTTAGGTTAGGTTAGGTTAGGTTAGGTTAGGTTAGGTTAGGTTAGGTTAGGTTAGGTTAGGTTAGGTTAGGTTAGGTTAGGTTAGGTTAGGTTAGGTTAGGTTAGGTTAGGTTAGGTTAGGTTAGGTTAGGTTAGGTTAGGTTAGGTTAGGTTAGGTTAGGTTAGGTTAGGTTAGGTTAGGTTAGGTTAGGTTAGGTTAGGTTAGGTTAGGTTAGGTTAGGTTAGGTTAGGTTAGGTTAGGTTAGGTTAGGTTAGGTTAGGTTAGGTTAGGTTAGGTTAGGTTAGGTTAGGTTAGGTTAGGTTAGGTTAGGTTAGGTTAGGTTAGGTTAGGTTAGGTTAGGTTAGGTTAGGTTAGGTTAGGTTAGGTTAGGTTAGGTTAGGTTAGGTTAGGTTAGGTTAGGTTAGGTTAGGTTAGGTTAGGTTAGGTTAGGTTAGGTTAGGTTAGGTTAGGTTAGGTTAGGTTAGGTTAGGTTAGGTTAGGTTAGGTTAGGTTAGGTTAGGTTAGGTTAGGTTAGGTTAGGTTAGGTTAGGTTAGGTTAGGTTAGGTTAGGTTAGGTTAGGTTAGGTTAGGTTAGGTTAGGTTAGGTTAGGTTAGGTTAGGTTAGGTTAGGTTAGGTTAGGTTAGGTTAGGTTAGGTTAGGTTAGGTTAGGTTAGGTTAGGTTAGGTTAGGTTAGGTTAGGTTAGGTTAGGTTAGGTTAGGTTAGGTTAGGTTAGGTTAGGTTAGGTTAGGTTAGGTTAGGTTAGGTTAGGTTAGGTTAGGTTAGGTTAGGTTAGGTTAGGTTAGGTTAGGTTAGGTTAGGTTAGGTTAGGTTAGGTTAGGTTAGGTTAGGTTAGGTTAGGTTAGGTTAGGTTAGGTTAGGTTAGGTTAGGTTAGGTTAGGTTAGGTTAGGTTAGGTTAGGTTAGGTTAGGTTAGGTTAGGTTAGGTTAGGTTAGGTTAGGTTAGGTTAGGTTAGGTTAGGTTAGGTTAGGTTAGGTTAGGTTAGGTTAGGTTAGGTTAGGTTAGGTTAGGTTAGGTTAGGTTAGGTTAGGTTAGGTTAGGTTAGGTTAGGTTAGGTTAGGTTAGGTTAGGTTAGGTTAGGTTAGGTTAGGTTAGGTTAGGTTAGGTTAGGTTAGGTTAGGTTAGGTTAGGTTAGGTTAGGTTAGGTTAGGTTAGGTTAGGTTAGGTTAGGTTAGGTTAGGTTAGGTTAGGTTAGGTTAGGTTAGGTTAGGTTAGGTTAGGTTAGGTTAGGTTAGGTTAGGTTAGGTTAGGTTAGGTTAGGTTAGGTTAGGTTAGGTTAGGTTAGGTTAGGTTAGGTTAGGTTAGGTTAGGTTAGGTTAGGTTAGGTTAGGTTAGGTTAGGTTAGGTTAGGTTAGGTTAGGTTAGGTTAGGTTAGGTTAGGTTAGGTTAGGTTAGGTTAGGTTAGGTTAGGTTAGGTTAGGTTAGGTTAGGTTAGGTTAGGTTAGGTTAGGTTAGGTTAGGTTAGGTTAGGTTAGGTTAGGTTAGGTTAGGTTAGGTTAGGTTAGGTTAGGTTAGGTTAGGTTAGGTTAGGTTAGGTTAGGTTAGGTTAGGTTAGGTTAGGTTAGGTTAGGTTAGGTTAGGTTAGGTTAGGTTAGGTTAGGTTAGGTTAGGTTAGGTTAGGTTAGGTTAGGTTAGGTTAGGTTAGGTTAGGTTAGGTTAGGTTAGGTTAGGTTAGGTTAGGTTAGGTTAGGTTAGGTTAGGTTAGGTTAGGTTAGGTTAGGTTAGGTTAGGTTAGGTTAGGTTAGGTTAGGTTAGGTTAGGTTAGGTTAGGTTAGGTTAGGTTAGGTTAGGTTAGGTTAGGTTAGGTTAGGTTAGGTTAGGTTAGGTTAGGTTAGGTTAGGTTAGGTTAGGTTAGGTTAGGTTAGGTTAGGTTAGGTTAGGTTAGGTTAGGTTAGGTTAGGTTAGGTTAGGTTAGGTTAGGTTAGGTTAGGTTAGGTTAGGTTAGGTTAGGTTAGGTTAGGTTAGGTTAGGTTAGGTTAGGTTAGGTTAGGTTAGGTTAGGTTAGGTTAGGTTAGGTTAGGTTAGGTTAGGTTAGGTTAGGTTAGGTTAGGTTAGGTTAGGTTAGGTTAGGTTAGGTTAGGTTAGGTTAGGTTAGGTTAGGTTAGGTTAGGTTAGGTTAGGTTAGGTTAGGTTAGGTTAGGTTAGGTTAGGTTAGGTTAGGTTAGGTTAGGTTAGGTTAGGTTAGGTTAGGTTAGGTTAGGTTAGGTTAGGTTAGGTTAGGTTAGGTTAGGTTAGGTTAGGTTAGGTTAGGTTAGGTTAGGTTAGGTTAGGTTAGGTTAGGTTAGGTTAGGTTAGGTTAGGTTAGGTTAGGTTAGGTTAGGTTAGGTTAGGTTAGGTTAGGTTAGGTTAGGTTAGGTTAGGTTAGGTTAGGTTAGGTTAGGTTAGGTTAGGTTAGGTTAGGTTAGGTTAGGTTAGGTTAGGTTAGGTTAGGTTAGGTTAGGTTAGGTTAGGTTAGGTTAGGTTAGGTTAGGTTAGGTTAGGTTAGGTTAGGTTAGGTTAGGTTAGGTTAGGTTAGGTTAGGTTAGGTTAGGTTAGGTTAGGTTAGGTTAGGTTAGGTTAGGTTAGGTTAGGTTAGGTTAGGTTAGGTTAGGTTAGGTTAGGTTAGGTTAGGTTAGGTTAGGTTAGGTTAGGTTAGGTTAGGTTAGGTTAGGTTAGGTTAGGTTAGGTTAGGTTAGGTTAGGTTAGGTTAGGTTAGGTTAGGTTAGGTTAGGTTAGGTTAGGTTAGGTTAGGTTAGGTTAGGTTAGGTTAGGTTAGGTTAGGTTAGGTTAGGTTAGGTTAGGTTAGGTTAGGTTAGGTTAGGTTAGGTTAGGTTAGGTTAGGTTAGGTTAGGTTAGGTTAGGTTAGGTTAGGTTAGGTTAGGTTAGGTTAGGTTAGGTTAGGTTAGGTTAGGTTAGGTTAGGTTAGGTTGGTTAGGTTAGGTTAGGTTAGGTTAGGTTAGGTTAGGTTAGGTTAGGTTAGGTTAGGTTAGGTTAGGTTAGGTTAGGTTAGGTTAGGTTAGGTTAGGTTAGGTTAGGTTAGGTTAGGTTAGGTTAGGTTAGGTTAGGTTAGGTTAGGTTAGGTTAGGTTAGGTTAGGTTAGGTTAGGTTAGGTTAGGTTAGGTTAGGTTAGGTTAGGTTAGGTTAGGTTAGGTTAGGTTAGGTTAGGTTAGGTTAGGTTAGGTTAGGTTAGGTTAGGTTAGGTTAGGTTAGGTTAGGTTAGGTTAGGTTAGGTTAGGTTAGGTTAGGTTAGGTTAGGTTAGGTTAGGTTAGGTTAGGTTAGGTTAGGTTAGGTTAGGTTAGGTTAGGTTAGGTTAGGTTAGGTTAGGTTAGGTTAGGTTAGGTTAGGTTAGGTTAGGTTAGGTTAGGTTAGGTTAGGTTAGGTTAGGTTAGGTTAGGTTAGGTTAGGTTAGGTTAGGTTAGGTTAGGTTAGGTTAGGTTAGGTTAGGTTAGGTTAGGTTAGGTTAGGTTAGGTTAGGTTAGGTTAGGTTAGGTTAGGTTAGGTTAGGTTAGGTTAGGTTAGGTTAGGTTAGGTTAGGTTAGGTTAGGTTAGGTTAGGTTAGGTTAGGTTAGGTTAGGTTAGGTTAGGTTAGGTTAGGTTAGGTTAGGTTAGGTTAGGTTAGGTTAGGTTAGGTTAGGTTAGGTTAGGTTAGGTTAGGTTAGGTTAGGTTAGGTTAGGTTAGGTTAGGTTAGGTTAGGTTAGGTTAGGTTAGGTTAGGTTAGGTTAGGTTAGGTTAGGTTAGGTTAGGTTAGGTTAGGTTAGGTTAGGTTAGGTTAGGTTAGGTTAGGTTAGGTTAGGTTAGGTTAGGTTAGGTTAGGTTAGGTTAGGTTAGGTTAGGTTAGGTTAGGTTAGGTTAGGTTAGGTTAGGTTAGGTTAGGTTAGGTTAGGTTAGGTTAGGTTAGGTTAGGTTAGGTTAGGTTAGGTTAGGTTAGGTTAGGTTAGGTTAGGTTAGGTTAGGTTAGGTTAGGTTAGGTTAGGTTAGGTTAGGTTAGGTTAGGTTAGGTTAGGTTAGGTTAGGTTAGGTTAGGTTAGGTTAGGTTAGGTTAGGTTAGGTTAGGTTAGGTTAGGTTAGGTTAGGTTAGGTTAGGTTAGGTTAGGTTAGGTTAGGTTAGGTTAGGTTAGGTTAGGTTAGGTTAGGTTAGGTTAGGTTAGGTTAGGTTAGGTTAGGTTAGGTTAGGTTAGGTTAGGTTAGGTTAGGTTAGGTTAGGTTAGGTTAGGTTAGGTTAGGTTAGGTTAGGTTAGGTTAGGTTAGGTTAGGTTAGGTTAGGTTAGGTTAGGTTAGGTTAGGTTAGGTTAGGTTAGGTTAGGTTAGGTTAGGTTAGGTTAGGTTAGGTTAGGTTAGGTTAGGTTAGGTTAGGTTAGGTTAGGTTAGGTTAGGTTAGGTTAGGTTAGGTTAGGTTAGGTTAGGTTAGGTTAGGTTAGGTTAGGTTAGGTTAGGTTAGGTTAGGTTAGGTTAGGTTAGGTTAGGTTAGGTTAGGTTAGGTTAGGTTAGGTTAGGTTAGGTTAGGTTAGGTTAGGTTAGGTTAGGTTAGGTTAGGTTAGGTTAGGTTAGGTTAGGTTAGGTTAGGTTAGGTTAGGTTAGGTTAGGTTAGGTTAGGTTAGGTTAGGTTAGGTTAGGTTAGGTTAGGTTAGGTTAGGTTAGGTTAGGTTAGGTTAGGTTAGGTTAGGTTAGGTTAGGTTAGGTTAGGTTAGGTTAGGTTAGGTTAGGTTAGGTTAGGTTAGGTTAGGTTAGGTTAGGTTAGGTTAGGTTAGGTTAGGTTAGGTTAGGTTAGGTTAGGTTAGGTTAGGTTAGGTTAGGTTAGGTTAGGTTAGGTTAGGTTAGGTTAGGTTAGGTTAGGTTAGGTTAGGTTAGGTTAGGTTAGGTTAGGTTAGGTTAGGTTAGGTTAGGTTAGGTTAGGTTAGGTTAGGTTAGGTTAGGTTAGGTTAGGTTAGGTTAGGTTAGGTTAGGTTAGGTTAGGTTAGGTTAGGTTAGGTTAGGTTAGGTTAGGTTAGGTTAGGTTAGGTTAGGTTAGGTTAGGTTAGGTTAGGTTAGGTTAGGTTAGGTTAGGTTAGGTTAGGTTAGGTTAGGTTAGGTTAGGTTAGGTTAGGTTAGGTTAGGTTAGGTTAGGTTAGGTTAGGTTAGGTTAGGTTAGGTTAGGTTAGGTTAGGTTAGGTTAGGTTAGGTTAGGTTAGGTTAGGTTAGGTTAGGTTAGGTTAGGTTAGGTTAGGTTAGGTTAGGTTAGGTTAGGTTAGGTTAGGTTAGGTTAGGTTAGGTTAGGTTAGGTTAGGTTAGGTTAGGTTAGGTTAGGTTAGGTTAGGTTAGGTTAGGTTAGGTTAGGTTAGGTTAGGTTAGGTTAGGTTAGGTTAGGTTAGGTTAGGTTAGGTTAGGTTAGGTTAGGTTAGGTTAGGTTAGGTTAGGTTAGGTTAGGTTAGGTTAGGTTAGGTTAGGTTAGGTTAGGTTAGGTTAGGTTAGGTTAGGTTAGGTTAGGTTAGGTTAGGTTAGGTTAGGTTAGGTTAGGTTAGGTTAGGTTAGGTTAGGTTAGGTTAGGTTAGGTTAGGTTAGGTTAGGTTAGGTTAGGTTAGGTTAGGTTAGGTTAGGTTAGGTTAGGTTAGGT